>JAVKPL010006594.1:0-27135 GCA_032173675.1 Gastrolobium villosum | reverse complement strand
AAGAAAAAGGAGGAAAGGAAAGGAGAAAAAGGGTGGGAGGCTAAGTGACTTCGGTCACACGGGTCCCACACGCGATCTAACTTTAATCCCGATAAAAATTCCGATCATAAATTCTTAATCTACATATTTTTCCAGTCCATGACATATTTTTATTTCTCCAAAATATTGATAAAAATTTCACACCTATCGGTACACTCACACCACAATATTTAACACTTAAAAATCACTATTCATCAATTTTTCCCAAATTTGCCTATTCACTCAATTTTCCGCCCTGATTCCATTTCCAGTATTATTTTTGTCATATGAAATCTCTAACTCAGTATTTATGCCTCAGAACACTCGGCTGGTCAATTACCATTTTGCCCTTTTTGCCCATTTTGGCCATAATTCTTGGATTTTCACTAATCCACCAATTTTCCTTTCACATTATAATATAAAATGCACATTTAAATATATGAGGTGTTATATTCACCCCACCTTTTAGAAATTTTGTCCGCAAAATTAAATCATACCTGCTCGCTAACTCAGGATACAGCCGGAGAATCTCGTCCTCCCGCTCCCAAGTCCTCCTCAGGTGTGCTGAATCTTCAGCATGGGAATAATCTTACTTCTCAATCGCTTTTCACTGCGATCCAATACTGCAATAGGACCGATGGGAGTCTTCAAGTTCTCCCTGATTTCAATATTATCCGGCATCACCACATGTGACTCATCCGGAACATAGCGTCGCAACTGCGACACATGAAAAACATCATGTAGATTGGACAACTGAGGGGGTAAGGCAAGCTGATAGGCCACCAATCGTACTCTTTTCATAATTTGATACGGCCCAATGAACCGTGGACTCAGCTTCCTCACACCCAACGCACGGCCAACACCTGTGACCGGAGATAACCGTACAAAAGCATGGTCACCTTCCTCAAATTCCAGCGGTCTATGCTTATTGTCATAGTAGCTTTTCTGCCGATTCTGTGCTTGTTTCAATTTTTCTCTAATCATTTCAATTTGCACTGTTGTTTCCTGCACAAAATCCGGACCAAATCTTTCTTTATCGCCTACCTCAGTCCAACAAGTAGGCGTACGACACCTCCTTCCATACAAAACCTCATATGGTGCCATACCCAGACTGGAATGAAAACTATTATTATAAGAAAATTCCACCAATGGTAAGTACTTGTCCCAAGCATTACCCTGTTCCAGTGTGCAAGCTCTCAGCATATCCTCAAGTGTCTGTATAGTCCTCTCAGTCTGACCATCAGTTTGCGGGTGATACGCAGTGCTCAGTCGAAGCTGAGTGCCAAAAGCCTGCTGCAAAGCTCCCCAAAAGCGTGAAGTAAACTTCGGGTCCCGATCACTAACAATGCTAATCGGTATCCCATGGAGTCTAACAATATCCTTTACATACAATGTAGCCAACTTCTCTGTGGTAAAATCCACTCGCACTGGTAGAAAATGTGCAAACTTCGTGAGTCGGTCCACAATGACCCAAATCGAATCGTAACCAGCCTGAGTTCGCGGCAATCCAACAACAAAATCCATCGAAATACTCTCCCATTTCCATTCAGGTATGTCCAGCGGCTGAAGTAATCCAGCAGGTTTCTGATGCTCTATTTTCACTTTCTGACACACCAAGCACTTATATACGTACTCGGCAACATCCCTTTTCATCCCAGGCCACCAGAACTTAACTTTCAAATCTTGGTACATTTTTGTAGCACCTGGGTGGATAGCATATTGACCCTTGTGGGCCTCAGTCATAACCTCCTCTGCAAGTTCCTTGGGCACAACAATCCTGCCCTGATATAATAATAGTCCCTGTTCATTAACAGATATGCCACTCTGGCCTTTCAAATACTTTATACTTTCATTGCGAATCTGAGTCTCTTTAATCTTCTCGTGCAGCTCGTTCTCAATCCGAGTCAACTCCATATCACACATCCTTCCTGCAAAGAAATCTGTTATTTTCATGTCACGAAATTGCTCAATCACTTCATTGTCCCACATCATCATATGAGATAAATTGACAGACTTCCTACTCAATGCATCTGCCACAACATTAGCCTTTCCCGGGTGGTATTTCAGCTCAAAGTCATAATCTTTTAAAAATTCAACCCATCTACGCTGTCTCATATTCAGCTCCTTATGATCAAACAAGTATTTCAAGCTTTTATGGTCGCTAAACACAGCAAATTTCATCCCATACAGAAAGTGCCTCCAGATTTTCAAGGCAAACACAATAGCAGCTAGTTCCAAGTCGTGCGTCGGATAATTCTCTTCATGCGGCCTTAACTGCCTAGACGCATAAGCAATCACTTGTCCTTCCTGCATCAGTACGCTCCCTAAACCTTTCTTAGAAGCATCACAATATAACACAAACTCACCCTCCGGATCAGGTAGAGTCAACACCGGAGCAGTGGTCAATTTCTCTTTAAGTAGCAGAAAACAGTCCTCACATTCCTGGGTCCACACAAAAGGAGTATCCTTTCGTGTCAATCGAGTCAACGGTAGAACCATTGCAGAAAATCCCTGTATAAACCGGCGATAATAACCAGCAAGCCCCAGAAAACTTCTGATTTCAGTCACAGTCTTGGGTCGTTCCCAGTCACTCACCGCTTCAATCTTGCTTGGATCCACTGCAACACCACTTGCAGAAATAACATGACCCAAAAATTGCACCTCAGACAACCAGAATTCACACTTAGACGGTTTAGCATATAGTTTCTTATCTTTCAATACCTGCAACACAGTCCTCAAATGGTCGATGTGCTCCTCCTTACTCTTAGAATAGATCAAGATGTCATCAATAAATACAATCACGAACTGGTCCAAATACGGTTTAAAGATGCAGTTCATATAATCCATGAACACCGCAGGGGCATTAATAAGCCCAAAAGGAATCACTTGATATTCAAAATGTCCATATCTGGATCGGAAAGCTGTTTTAGGTACATCCTCCGGTTTAATCCGAATCTGGTGATATCCGGACCGGAGATCGATCTTCGAGAACACACAAGCATCCCTCAACTGATCTAATAAATCATCAATGCGCGGCAACGGGTACCGGTTCTTAATAGTCACCTTATTCAACTATCGGTAGTCAGTGCACAACCTCATGCTACCATCCTTTTTCTTTACAAATATAACCGGTGCTCCCCACGGAGACACACTCGGCCTAATAAAATCCTTTGCAGATAACTCTTCAATGTGTTTCTTCAACTCGGCCAATTCAAGTGGCGACATCCGATATGGAGCCAAGGAGATCGACCCCACACCAGGCAGTAGGTCAATCGAGAATTCAATCTCTCTCTCAGGCGGAAATTCCGGTATCTCATCAGGGAAAATATCCTCAAACTCATTAACAACCGGAATAGAAGAAATCTCCTCCTTTTTGTCACCCACTAATCCGCCCAATAAGACATACCCCAAATCTCCAGCCTTCAAGGCTTTCACAGTTTGACTAACAGACAAATACAAAGACGGACAAACAGTCGGCCTCTCGTAAGATAGCAACAACCTCTTTCCGCAGCAATCAATCATTGCGCAGTTCTGAGACAACCAATCCATCCCCAAAATCAAATTAACAGAGGCCAGGGGTAAGATAATTAAATCAATGGTGTAACCCCTGCCTAAATAAGTAAACTTCACATCTTCGCAAATCCAAGACGATTCACTAACCTCTCCTGTAGCGGTAGTAATACGCATCGGAGGAACCATTTGTGTTACCTTTAAGTCCAACGCCTTAGCCACATAGTCCGCCACAAAAGAATGTGTTGCTCCCGAATCAAACAACACAGACAAATCAACATTAGAGAGGAAAATTATACCTTTTACCAAATTCGGAGCCTTTTCAGTATGTTGCGCATTAGTAGTATATACCCGTCCCACAGTAGGAACAGTAGCAGTAGGAGTAGCAGTAGTAGTAGCTGTCGGCAAGGCCTGCAGATTCGCAGCCTGCCCCGAAGAAGATGGACACTCTCTAGCAAAGTGGTTATTCCGACCACACTTAAAACATGCCAACGGACCAGCACCACATACTCCCTTGTGGTATTTCCCACACTTCCCACATCGTGGGGTAAAATATCTGTCCGTAGCACCACCACCACCAGGGTTTCCACCCCTCTTGAATTGACCAGGAGGCTGCCTTACATGCAACCCCCTACCCCTGTTATTATTATTGAAGCCTCCTCTATTAGTATTACCAGAAGGACCAGGTGTCCTCTTAACATCTTGCTCTTTTGCCGAATCAGATTTCGGATACCTTCCATAAACAGTCTCGACCCTCTTGCATTGGGTCACCAAGTCAGCAAAGTTTCTCACCGCAGTGTTTGACATCCTTTTAGCAATCTTCTCACTCAGCCCTCTTTGAAATTTAGCTGACAAGAACTCCGGAGTAGGTAGTGTACCTCCATAATTTGCAAATTTCACAAGTTCATTGAATTTTGCCACATAGGCATCCACGGTCATGACTCCCTGTACAAGGCTATCAAACTCACCTTGCTTTGCCTCCCGAACATCACGGGGAAAGTATTCTTCATGAAACAGACCTTCGAACATCGTCCAAGAAATAACCTCACCCTGAATAACATATGGGCGAGACACATTGTCCCACCACTCCTGGGCATCACCCTCCAGCATATAAACCGAATACAACAATTTCTGCGGATCCTGGCATCTCATCACTTGGAAAATCTTATCCATTCCCCTCAGCCAAGCAGTAACCTCCTTTGGGTCCCTTGACCCCAGAAATGCGGGTGGCTTATGTTTCCTAAAAGATATGAGCCTACGCTCATCATCAGCATTATCAACAACCTGCCCCGCAGCCCCAGTGGATTGGGCAACAGATGACGGATCAGGAACATAGCTAGGGTCAGTAGTATGATGACTAGCCTCACCAGTGTGGTGACTAGCCCCACTCTCCCCCTGTTGAGGAGTAACAGATGGCGTCGGTGTAGGAGTCACCGTAGCCGTGTGTGGAGGTGAATTATCCCTCCTAGGACGATCTCTATCGGCCCTCATCTCAGCCATAAAGGCCTGCATCATATCCTGATTAGTCTTCATCAGGTTTTCAGTCATGTTTCTATTCGCAGCCGTTTCCGCCTGCAGAGCATTCAGAACTGCAGTGACCGGATCTGGTGGCAAAGGACCTGCACCACGTGCCCCACGGCGACCACGCGCCCTACTCATGATATCTGTACATGTAACACAAAGGAATGAGTTGATCAGACCCACACTGAGGAATCACATATACATTAATCATAAATAGTTCACAGATAGCTATGGAACACAAGATACAACACACACACAATCAGAGTTTCCCTCACAAAACTGCTCTGATACCATAAAATGTAACAGCTCGTTGTACACCGGTATTGTTAACATTGATTATGATATTAAGCGCAGTTACAATCACAGTAGTTGGGTTAATTAAATTACGGGCAACTTTTTTTTTTCTTTTATCATATCTCTTTTCATAACGATATCTTTTTCCGTAATCAATTAAAACTACACCATAATTGTAAATGCAATACGCGGAAGCATTCAGCTTAACAACACCTCTACTCTTTCTTTTTATTCAATTCATTTAAACTCACCATCTTACTCTCACGTTTTACCATGTTATAGTCCTTTACGTTAGCTACGCGTTGTTTCAAACCACGTACCATTTGGAGTTCTACCCACCAAGTTAAGCCCCTTTCTTTTAGTCGAGAAAAACCTGAATTTTCGAAAATTACACTGTGGTAATCGATTACCAGTGGGTGGTAATCGATTACCACCTGTCAAAAATGAGGCAGTAGCTAAAATTTGACATCCTCTGTTCTGGTAATCGATTACCAAGATTGGGTAATCGATTACCTCACTTGGTAATCGATTACCTCACTTGGTAATCGATTACCAATCCTCAGTAATCGATTACCAGTGGAGACAGAAGCATATTTTTTGTCCCTTGTTGCATGGTAATCGATTACCATGCTTGGGTAATCGATTACTATGCAGCAAAAGTGACAGATTACAACATTTTCAGCCCTAAAATGGTTGTGTAATCCATCCCTAACACCTTAGTACTCCACACAACACATAAACACATCCTAATGTAGGTTCTAGGCCCTTCCATCATGCATTTTCATTAAATCATACATCATTTACAAAGTCCTCAATGTAATGGCCATTTACAACAAATATGGACCATTTTGCAACATGAATACCAAGACTTCAAGTGCAATGAATGTGGCAATGGACAAGTCCCATGCTCACTCAAATTATACAATTATCCATGTCATGAATAATAAACAATAAACAAGACTTAGTACACAATCATGAACACTACAAAAGCATGGAAATAACATCATGCAATATGTTCATGACCTAAGTCTCAAAATACTAATTTCATGCTATGTGCACTCCATAGACCCCTCCAAAATGTCATGAAAGCTCCATGCACCATATGCAATCCACAGTCCACTAAGCGGGCTTCTTGCCCGAAGCTCCTCCCGGCTCATAGTGACCTGAAATGTGGTCCCCCAAACACGGGGTGAGATATACAAATATATCTCAGTAAACCAATGGAGCTAGAGGCTCTCTCCACTCCATGGCTCACTCAATGTATAAATATGACATCATGTAATATGCAAGCAATACAATATCACCAACCAACTGGAGACAACCCGAGAACATCCACGCATGGATTTATGTTCAAGGACTCCATCATATAACTCCCGAGACAATCCTAGAGCCTCTCCCATGGTTGAGAAAACTCCATGGCCAACCCAACCGGAACTCCTCATGAGCCCTATCCGGCGGATGTCCCACGTTTGGCTCATCCTGGTGTCGCTCCCAGAGTCGACCCCATGGCATACCCAACTGGAACTCCGTCACGAAATGATCCAGCGGATGTCCAAACCCAACACACGTCAACTGGCCAGTGACCAAACAATTTTCATACAATCCAAGCAATATGCATACAAGCACATAATCACACACTGCCATAAACACATAATCCAACCACAACCTTCCACTAGGTGTGGTGGAGCACACAAGGGATTAAACCCAAGTTCCAAGGGTTTACCTCAACACTTAGCAAATCCGTTCCAAACATATGCTCCAATTCAACCTTTCGCAATCACGTCCGTGTGAGGCACCCTACAACAATCATCAAATCCAAATTACACCAAACCTCAATTTTCATGAAAATTCCTCAAATTTTCCTAAGTTAAAAACCTAACCTTTTCACCAAAAATTATCATAGCATTTCTAGCTTACAAGCATGATTCTAAGGCCTTTTCATCTAATAGCATTTTTCCATTTGGACTCTCTATCATCACACATCTAAAATTAAAGCTTAGAACATAAATTTCTAGATATATGAAATCAACCACAAAAATACCACAAGTATACTCACAATCTAGTGTATGAACACCACCAAGGCTCCACTAAGCCAAAGGAAAACCAAAAGCTCCAAGAAACTCCAAGAACATCAATGGGTCGGATCTGTCTTGGCCAAAAAACGAAGCAAAGAGATGGATTCAAGGCTTGTAAGTGTTACCAATGGATCTAGAAGGTTGTTTACAATAGATTTCAACACCAAAATCAAGAGATTTGGTGAAGAAATGAGAAAATGACAAAGAAATGAAGAAGTGGGTTCTTTGGTTCTTCACCAACAGGGGGGCGCGCACGGGAGAAAAAAAAAGGAGGAAAGGAAAGGAGAAAAAGGGTGGGAGGCTAAGTGACTTCGGTCACACGGGTCCCACACGCGATCTAACTTTAATCCCGATAAAAATTCCGATCATAAATTCTTAATCTACATATTTTTCCAGTCCATGACATATTTTTATTTCTCCAAAATATTGATAAAAATTTCACACCTATCGGTACACTCACACCACAATATTTAACACTTAAAAATCACTATTCATCAATTTTTCCCAAATTTGCCTATTCACTCAATTTTCTGCCCTGATTCCATTTCCAGTATTACTTTTGTCATATGAAATCTCTAACTCAGTATTTATGCCTCAGAACACTCGGCTGGTCAATTACCATTTTGCCCTTTTTGCCCATTTTGGCCATAATTCTTGGATTTTCACTAATCCACCAATTTTCCTTTCACATTATAATATAAAATGCACATTTAAATATATGAGGTGTTATATTCACCCCACCTTTTAGAAATTTTGTCCGCAAAATTAAATCATACCTGCTCGCTAACTCAGGATACAGCCGGAGAATCTCGTCCTCCCGCTTCCACTGAATCTTCAGCATGAGAATAATCTTACTTCTCAATCGCTTTTCACTGCGATCCAATACTGCAATAGGACCGATGGGAGTCTTCAAGTTCTCCCTGATTTCAATATTATCCGGCATCACCACATGTGACTCATCCGGAACATAGCGTCGCAACTGCGACACATGAAAAACATCATGTAGATTGGACAACTGAGGGGGTAAGGCAAGCTGATAGGCCACCAATCGTACTCTTTTCATAATTTGATACGGCCCAATGAACCGTGGACTCAGCTTCCTCACACCCAACGCACGGCCAACACCTGTGACCGGAGATAACCGTACAAAAGCATGGTCACCTTCCTCAAATTCCAGCGGTCTATGCTTATTGTCATAGTAGCTTTTCTGCCGATTCTGTGCTTGTTTCAATTTTTCTCTAATCATTTCAATTTGCACTGTTGTTTCCTGCACAAAATCCGGACCAAATCTTTCTTTATCGCCTACCTCAGTCCAACAAGTGGGCGTACGACACCTCCTGCCATACAAAACCTCATATGGTGCCATACCCAGACTGGAATGAAAACTGTTATTATAAGAAAATTCCACCAATGGTAAGTACTTGTCCCAAGCATTACCCTGTTCCAGTGTGCAAGCTCTCAGCATATCCTCAAGTGTCTGTATAGTCCTCTCAGTCTGACCATCAGTTTGCGGGTGATACGCAGTGCTCAGTCGAAGCTGAGTGCCAAAAGCCTGCTGCAAAGCTCCCCAAAAGCGTGAAGTAAACTTCGGGTCCCGATCACTAACAATGCTAATCGGTATCCCATGGAGTCTAACAATATCCTTTACATACAATGTAGCCAACTTCTCTGTGGTAAAATCCACTCGCACTGGTAGAAAATGTGCAGACTTCGTGAGTCGGTCCACAATGACCCAAATCGAATCGTAACCAGCCTGAGTTCGCGGCAATCCAACAACAAAATCCATCGAAATACTCTCCCATTTCCATTCAGGTATGTCCAGCGGCTGAAGTAATCCAGCAGGTTTCTGATGCTCTATTTTCACTTTCTGACACACCAAGCACTTAGATACGTACTCGGCAACATCCCTTTTCATCCCAGGCCACCAGAACTTAACTTTCAAATCTTGGTACATTTTTGTAGCACCTGGGTGGATAGCATATTGACCCTTGTGGGCCTCAGTCATAACCTCCTCTGCAAGTTCCTTGGGCACAACAATCCTGCCCTGATATAATAATAGTCCCTGTTCATTAACAGATATGCCACTCTGGCCTTTCAAATACTTTATACTTTCATTGCGAATCTGAGTCTCTTTAATCTTCTCGTGCAGCTCGTTCTCAATCCGAGTCAACTCCATATCACACATCCTTCCTGCAAAGAAATCTGTTATTTTCATGTCACGAAATTGCTCAATCACTTCATTGTCCCACATCATCATATGAGATAAATTGACAGACTTCCTACTCAATGCATCTGCCACAACATTAGCCTTTCCCGGGTGGTATTTCAGCTCAAAGTCATAATCTTTTAAAAATTCAACCCATCTACGCTATCTCATATTCAGCTCCTTATGATCAAACAAGTATTTCAAGCTTTTATGGTCGCTAAACACAGCAAATTTCATCCCATACAGAAAGTGCCTCCAGATTTTCAAGGCAAACACAATAGCAGCTAGTTCCAAGTCGTGCGTCGGATAATTCTCTTCATGCGGCCTTAACTGCCTAGACGCATAAGCAATCACTTGTCCTTCCTGCATCAGTACGCTCCCTAAACCTTTCTTAGAAGCATCACAATATAACACAAACTCACCCTCCGGATCAGGTAGAGTCAACACCGGAGCAGTGGTTAATTTCTCTTTAAGTAGCAGAAAACAGTCCTCACATTCCTGGGTCCACACAAAAGGAGTATCCTTTCGTGTCAATCGAGTCAACGGTAGAACCATTGCAGAAAATCCCTGTATAAACCGGCGATAATAACCAGCAAGCCCCAGAAAACTTCTGATTTCAGTCACAGTCTTGGGTCGTTCCCAGTCACTCACCGCTTCAATCTTGCTTGGATCCACTGCAACACCACTTGCAGAAATAACATGACCCAAAAATTGCACCTCAGACAACCAGAATTCACACTTAGACGGTTTAGCATATAGTTTCTTATCTTTCAATACCTGCAACACAGTCCTCAAATGGTCGATGTGCTCCTCCTTACTCTTAGAATAGATCAAGATGTCATCAATAAATACAATCACGAACTGGTCCAAATACGGTTTAAAGATGCAGTTCATATAATCCATGAACACCGCAGGGGCATTAATAAGCCCAAAAGGAATCACTTGATATTCAAAATGTCCATATCTGGATCGGAAAGCTGTTTTAGGTACATCCTCCGGTTTAATCCGAATCTGGTGATATCCGGACCGGAGATCGATCTTCGAGAACACACAAGCATCCCTCAACTGATCTAATAAATCATCAATGCGCGGCAACGGGTACCGGTTCTTAATAGTCACCTTATTCAACTGTCGGTAGTCAGTGCACAACCTCATGCTACCATCCTTTTTCTTTACAAATATAACCGGTGCTCCCCACGGAGACACACTCGGCCTAATAAAATCCTTTGCAGATAACTCTTCAATGTGTTTCTTCAACTCGGCCAATTCAAGTGGCGACATCCGATATGGAGCCAAGGAGATCGACCCCACACCAGGCAGTAGGTCAATCGAGAATTCAATCTCTCTCTCAGGCGGAAATTCCGGTATCTCATCAGGGAAAATATCCTCAAACTCATTAACAACCGGAATAGAAGAAATCTCCTCCTTTTTGTCACCCACTAATCCGCCCAATAAGACATACCCCAAATCTCCAGCCTTCAAGGCTTTCACAGTTTGACTAACAGACAAATACAAAGACGGACAAACAGTCGGCCTCTCGTGAGATAGCAACAACCTCTTTCCGCAGCAATCAATCATTGCGCAGTTCTGAGACAACCAATCCATCCCCAAAATCAAATTAACAGAGGCCAGGGGTAAGATAATTAAATCAATGGTGTAACCCCTGCCTAAATAAGTAAACTTCACATCTTCGCAAATCCAAGACGATTCACTAACCTCTCCTATAGCGGTAGTAATACGCATCGGAGGAACCATTTGTGTTACCTTTAAGTCCAACGCCTTAGCCACATAGTCCGCCACAAAAGAATGTGTTGCTCCCGAATCAAACAACACAGACAAATCAACATTAGAGAGGAAAATTATACCTTTTACCAAATTCGGAGCCTTTTCAGTATATTGCGCATTAGTAGTATATACCCGTCACACATTAGGAACAGTAGCAGTAGGAGTAGCAGTAGTAGTAGCTGTCGGCAAGGCCTGCAGATTCGCAGCCTGCCCCGAAGAAGATGGACACTCTCTAGCAAAGTGGCCATTCCGACCACACTTAAAACATGCCAACGGACCAGCACCACATACTCCCTTGTGGTATTTCCCACACTTCCCACATCGTGGGGTAAAATATCTGTAACATCCCGGGCGCTGACGAGGGCGGGGAGTGATCGCCGGTGCGCAACGGCACGGACAAGGAGCGGCTCCTGGCAGGCTTCCAGCGACGGAGGTACATGAATGAATCGAATAACACCGGAAAGAGAGGGATTCCAAAGACTGTGCTGGTATGGGACAGTACAGTTGGGAATGGCTTACAAGAATTAATTGGTACTACCTATACTAACTAGATGCATCTACTTTTCGGTAGCCCGGACCGGAAGAACTCCATAGTTAAGCGTGCTTGACTTGGGGAAATTCTGGGATGGGTGACCTCCTGGGAAGTTTTCCCGGGAAGTGTGCGAGTGAGGACAAAGCACGCTGAAAAGTCTCGTGTTAGTGTGTGGGGACAGTCGTTAATCCTTGCAAGTTGCCAGGCGTTACAAGTGGTATCAAAGCCTGGTCCTGGACCGGTGTGTACAGCGGGGACGCTGTATTCCCAGTGGGGGAGGATGTAATGTCCCACATCGGTTGGAAAGGAGAACAAAGCATGCCATATATATGGATGTTGATACCTTTCCTAGCGGAGGCCTTTTGGGGGTAACCCCAGAACGTAAAACCGTGAGTCCCGGAAGGGGGGCAAAGCGGACAATATCTGCTATAGGGATTGAGGCTGTTACAATTGGTATCAGAGCCTGGTCCTGGACCGGTGTGTACAGCGGGGACGCTGTATTCCCAGTGGGGGAGGATGTAATGTCCCACATCGGTTGGAAAGGAGAACAAAGCATGCCATATATATGGGTGTGGAAACCTTTCCTAGTGGAGGCCTTTTGGGGGTAACCCCAGAACGTAAAACCGTGAGTTCCGGCGGGCCTTTGGGTGGCCGGGGCAAAGCGGACAATATCTGCTGGTTGTGATTCGATATGGGTCATTGTGGACAGATTGACGAAGTCTGCCCATTTTCTTCCAGTGAAGGTAAGCTTCACTACCGAGCAGTTAGCCAGACTTTATGTCCGCGAGATTGTGAGGCTTCACGGGGTGCCCGAGAGTATCATTAGTGATAGGGATCCGAAGTTCACATCTCGGTTCTGGGAGGCGCTGCAGGAGGCTTTTGGTACACAGTTGAGACTGAGTACAGCCTATCACCCTCAGACTGATGGACAGACTGAGCGGACCATCCAGACATTGGAGGACATGTTGAGGGCTTGCACGTTGGAGCAGGGTTCAACATGGGATAGGTACCTGCCACTGGTGGAATTTTCGTACAACAATAGTTTCCATGCTAGCCTGGGCATGGCACCGTACGAGGCGCTGTATGGTAGGAGGTGTCGGACTCCTACCTGTTGGTCTGAGGTTGGAGATAAAGAGTTATTTGGCTTAGACTTTGTCCAAGATACAACCCAGCAGGTCCAGATGATCAGAGAGAAATTGAAGCAGGCGCAGAATCGCCAGAAGAGCTACTATGATGTTAAGCATCGTCCACTGCAGTTCAGTGAGGGTGAGCACGTGTTCGTGAGACTTTCACCTGTAACGGGTGTTGGACGGGCACTCGGAGTGAGGAAGCTGAGCCCGCGATTCATTGGGCCTTACCAGATCCTTGGTAGGGTAGGACCAGTTGCCTACCGGCTTGCCTTGCCTCCGAACTTGGCCAACATCCATGACGTGTTTCACGTGTCTCAGCTTCGGAGATACATTGCAGATCCTTCGCACGTGGTGCAACCAGATGATGTGGAGGTTCGGGAGAACCTAAAGACTCCGGTCGGACCACTCAAGATTCTCGATCGCGGCGAGAAGCGGCTGAGGAGCAAGACCATTCCGATGGTCAAGGTGCAGTGGACTGGACGAACTCCTGAGGAGTGCACTTGGGAGCGTGAGGATGAGCTTCTCCGACAGTACCCTGAGTTTCGAGACAGGTATGTTTCTGATTTTGAGGACAAAATCCTTAAAAAGGTGGGGTGAATGTAAGAACCTGCACCGTTAATTAAGAAAATTAATTAAATAAATATATGAGAGTTAGGAGATAATTCCATAATTGACCCTAAGAATTAATATGAGGTATAAATAATTATGTTGAGTGAGTAAAAAATACTGTAAGTCGCTTTTCGGGTGAAAAGTGCAAATACCGGCTCTGCTTCTCGGTATAAATGCGTGTCGATAAAGTATCCTAGAAAATTATAATAAAAATCTGAATATTTATAGAAAATTACGTAGGACTAGTGAAATGAGTTTCAGGGTAAAATAATGAGAACTGGTATCAAAACGGATACTGGCTATGGAAAAGTGCGTACCGGAAAGGTGCTGCGAAAATTAAATAAAAAATATGATAAATCTTAGAAAAATGTTTAGGTTCAGATCCCAAGTTTGGGATTAAAATGATAAGCGGATCTACGAGGGTTAATACTGCGTGAGATCACTTGACAATTATAAATAGCCTCTTTACGCATAACCCTAGGTCAGAAACCTAGTGCCTCCACTTGCCCTAAAAGGATGATTTGAAATATAAATAGAAAAAAAAGGGGATCCAAACCCTAGGTTATTTTGTAGACTCAGCAGCTGAATAGTGTGGCAGCATTTGGGAGCTTTCTTGGAGTCTTAGCTTTCTTCTCCAAAGTTTCCATCTTTTTCCTCCTCTCCTCCATTGAAACATCACCCAACCATTAAAGCTCTGGTTTTGTTGAAAGAGAACCCATTGTTGAAGGGGATTTGGGTGCTTTCTCAATCTCTAAAGTTTCCATTTTTTTCTGTTCTCAAAAGGATCCAAGGTAAACCTAATTATCCCCTTTTGTAAATCCATAATTTTTGTTAAAATCCTTGTTATATGTTACTGTTGATGCAGAATCGTATACTGTGCGCTATCTGTAGATGACCATTATTTTGTCACTTTTGTTTTATTGATCGCATGATTTCAAAATGAATTTATGTACTTTTTCGTACAAGAAATCGGTCGCTGAGTCAAGTGTAAAATGCTTTTTCTGAATCCACTATGTCCAAGTTGTTTATATATATATACAAGAACCCACAGGGAGTCGATTTCGTGTATCCCTGTATGTAATTTCGTTTATCTATGTTTATCTATGTTTATATATATAGTTTCGTTTATCTATATACATAGATAAAAAAGGCAACGTATACAAATCTACAGTACAGGAAGTCATTGAGTTGAAAAGTTTGAAAAGTTAGAAAATTTGAAAAGTATGATTACTTTGTATATGTCAAAGTTAAACATAGGTACATATATATTATTAGTTTACCTGACTCGGTACTGTACACAATTTCTTTGAATACGTTAAAGTTTTAAATTGTTAAAAGTCTTATTTTGTTAAAGTTTTATAATGTTACGTATTGTACTTTTAAAGCATTAGAGTTTTATATTGCTAAAGTTATATATTGTTACGTTACTGTTCTCGGTTTTATATATATATATATATTATACATATATTTGTGGCTATATTTATATATATTTATAAGATAATAATTATCTAAAAATAAATAAGTTAAATGGTATATCTTAGAAAGGATCTCCGGTTTGAATAAAAAAAAAAGAAAATAATATCCGATTGCCTTGGAATTTTAGAATATGTATATTGATACTATGATGGTCATTGAACCAGATCTGTGAGTGCATTGGATTCTATTTGTGGTGTGGACCCTTGTGATACCGAGTTCGAGTCGGAGGGGCATACGGGTACAAGTAAGCTTTCGTGTCCTCGGTTTAGCCACCGTGTGGTTCCACCATACCCCATGGGGGAATGGTTTATATGCATGTTGTGCTTTCATGTTTTTATATTTGAACTGTTCTAAGTTGTTATGTGCAATGGCTTTTAATATGTATGTGTTGTTCCACCTAGACGGCAAGCCTGAGTATGTAGCGTCATACAATATGGTGGGGCTGTGGGTGGGTGCAAGTAGCGTCTTGCACTATCTGCAGGATTTAGACGTATTTCCTGCATTTCTCTGGCCAGTAGAATTGATTTGACACACATTACATGATTATCTGTTGCATTGCACTGTTTTCATAACTTATATTGTAAACTGTTTTTAAAACTTATATTACACATGTAAGTGAGCTTGGGGTGGAAGTTCCTTGAGGACCCCTTGTCTTACTGAGATTTCTTGTTAGAGATCTCACCCCACGTTTGGGGCATCATTTCAGGTTCAGGTAATGCTGGGGTTGAAACCTCAGGCGGCAGGAGGCCGGAGCTGACTTAGTTAGTGGCAGATAGGCTGATGATGGACTGTGTTTATTGCTGTTATGTTTTTTGTTTCATTTAAATATTATTATGTTGAGACTTATTTGGCTATGTTGCCTTGTTTGTGTGAGCATGGGGTTGTCCATGCCACGTTTGACTATGTTGAATTTTATGTTCGAGTTGTAATAACATAGAAACTTATTATATATGAATATGAGGTATCTCAGTTAGATGTCTTTTGCAATCATATACAGGCGATATTTTTGAAAATAAATTGAGTAATGTAACTTGGTAATTATAATGACGTCATAATTGAATTTAAGAAAAAGTTTTTCCGCATATTAATTAAGCGTGGCTTAATACGGTAACATGTTAACAAACCGGGTATACACGGGGTGTTACATTTTATGGTATCAGAGCCTGGTCCTGGACCGGTGTGTACAGCGGGGACGCTGTATTCCCAGTGGGGGAGGATGTAATGTCCCACATCGGTTGGAAAGGAGAACAAAGCATGCCATATATATGGGTGTGGAAACCTTTCCTAGTGGAGGCCTTTTGGGGGTAACCCCAGAACGTAAAACCGTGAGTTCCGGCGGGCCTTTGGGTGGCCGGGGCAAAGCGGACAACATCTGCTACAGGGTTTGGGGCTGTTACAAAGCAGGGCCTCTCATCCAGTACGGTGTGGTTCGAGGACGAACCAGGCGGAAGCTGGTGGGCATGTAACATCCCGGGCGCTGACGAGGGCGGGGAGTGATCGCCGGTGCGCAAGGGCACGGACAAGGAGCGGCTCCTGGCAGGCTTCCAGCGACGGAGGTACATGAATGAATCGAATAACACCGGAAAGAGAGGGATTCCAAAGACTGTGCTGGTATGGGATAGTACAGTTGGGAATGGCTTACAAGAATTAATTGGTACTACCTATACTAACTAGATGCATCTACTTTTCGGTAGCCCGGACCGGAAGAACTCCATAGTTAAGCGTGCTTGACTTGGGGAAATTCTGGGATGGGTGACCTCCTGGGAAGTTTTCCCGGGAAGTGTGCGAGTGAGGACAAAGCACGCTGAAAAGTCTCGTGTTAGTGTGTGGGGACAGTCGTTAATCCTTGCAAGTTGCCAGGCGTTAGATGTAATGTCCCACATCGGTTGGAAAGGAGAACAAAGCATGCCATATATATGGGTGTGGAAACCTTTCCTAGTGGAGGCCTTTTGGGGGTAACCCCAGAACGTAAAACCGTGAGTTCCGGCGGGCCTTTGGGTGGCCGGGGCAAAGCGGACAATATCTGCTACAGGGTTTGGGGCTGTTACAATATCTGTCCGTAGCACCACCACCACCAGGGTTTCCACCCCTCTTGAATTGACCAGGAGGCTGCCTTACATGCAACCCCCTACCCCTGTTATTATTATTGAAGCCTCCTCTATTAGTATTACCAGAAGGACCAGGTGTCCTCTTAACATCTTGCTCTTTTGCCGAATCAGATTTCGGATACCTTCCATAAACAGTCTCGACCCTCTTGCATTGGGTCACCAAGTCAGCAAAGTTTCTCACCGCAGTGTTTGACATCCTTTTAGCAATCTTCTCACTCAGCCCTCTTTGAAATTTAGCTGACAAGAACTCCGGAGTAGGTAGTGTACCTCCATAATTTGCAAATTTCACAAGTTCATTGAATTTTGCCACATAGGCATCCACGGTCATGACTCCCTGTACAAGGCTATCAAACTCACCTTGCTTTGCCTCCCGAACATCACGGGGAAAGTATTCTTCATGAAACAGACCTTCGAACATCGTCCAAGAAATAACCTCACCCTGAATAACATATGGGCGAGACACATTGTCCCACCACTCCTGGGCATCACCCTCCAGCATATAAACCGAATACAACAATTTCTGCGGATCCTGGCATCTCATCACTTGGAAAATCTTATCCATTCCCCTCAGCCAAGCAGTAACCTCCTTTGGGTCCCTTGACCCCAGAAATGCGGGTGGCTTATGTTTCCTAAAAGACATGAGCCTACGCTCATCATCAGCATTATCAACAACCTGCCCCGCAGCCCCAGTGGATTGGGCAACAGATGACGGATCAGGAACATAGCTAGGGTCAGTAGTATGATGACTAGCCTCACCAGTGTGGTGACTAGCCCCACTCTCCCCCTGTTGAGGAGTAACAGATGGCGTCGGTGTAGGAGTCACCGTAGCCGTGTGTGGAGGTGAATTATCCCTCCTAGGACGATCTCTATCGGCCCTAATCTCAGCCATAAAGGCCTGCATCATATCCTGATTAGTCTTCATCAGGTTTTCAGTCATGTTTCTATTCGCAGCCGTTTCCGCCTGCAGAGCATTCAGAACTGCAGTGACCGGATCCGGTGGCAAAGGACCTGCACCACGTGCCCCACGGCGACCACGCGCCCTACTCATGATATCTGTACATGTAACACAAAGGAATGAGTTGATCAGACCCACACTGAGGAATCACATATACATTAATCATAAATAGTTCACAGATAGCTATGGAACACAAGATACAACACACACACAATCAGAGTTTCCCTCACAAAACTGCTCTGATACAATAAAATGTAACAGCTCGTTGTACACCGGTATTGTTAACATTGATTATGATATTAAGCGCAGTTACAATCACAGTAGTTGGGTTAATTAAATTACGGGCAACTTTTTTTTTTCTTTTATCATATCTCTTTTCATAACGATATCTTTTTCCGTAATCAATTAAAACAACACTATAATTGTAAATGCAATTCGCGGAATCATACATTTTACTAACATCACTAATCTTTCTTTTTATTCAATTCATTTAAACTCACCATCTTACTCTCACGTTTTACCATGTTATAGTCCTTTACGTTAGCTACGCGTGGTTTCAAACCACGTACCATTTGGAGTTCTACCCACCAAGTTAAGCCCCTTTCTTTTAGTCTAGAAAAACCTGAATTTTCGAAAATTACACTGTGGTAATCGATTACCAGTGGGTGGTAATCGATTACCACCTGTCAAAAATGAGGCAGTAGCTAAAATTTGACATCCTCTGTTCTGGTAATCGATTACCAAGATTGGGTAATCGATTACCAAGATTGGGTAATCGATTACCTCACTTGGTAATCGATTACCAATCCTCAGTAATCGATTACCACGGGAGACAGAAGCATATTTTTCGTCCCCTGTTGCATGGTAATCGATTACCATGCTTGGGTAATCGATTACTATGCAGCAAAAGTGACAGATTACAACATTTTCAGCCCCAAAATGGTTGTGTAATCCATCCCTAACACCTTAGTACTCCACACAACACATAAACATACCCTAAAGTAGGCTCTAGGCCCTTCCATCATGCATTTTCATTAAATCATACATCATTTACAAAGTCCTCAATGTAATGGCCATTTACAACAAATATGGACCATTTTGCAACATGAATACCAAGACTTCAAGTGCAATGAATGTGGCAATGGACAAGTCCCATGCTCACTCAAATTATACAATTATCCATGTCATGAATAATAAACAATAAACAAGACTTAGTACACAATCATGAACACTACAAAAGCATGGAAATAACATCATGCAATATGTTCATGACCTAAGTCTCAAAATACTAATGTCATGCTATGTGCACTCCATAGACCCCTCCAAAATGTCATGAAAGCTCCATGCACCATATGCAATCCACAGTCCACTAAGCGGGCTTCTTGCCCGAAGCTCCTCCCGGCTCATAGTGACCTGAAATGTGGTCCCCCAAACACGGGGTGAGATATACAAATATATCTCAGTAAACCAATGGAGCTAGAGGCTCTCTCCACTCCATGGCTCACTCAATGTATAAATATGACATCATGTAATATGCAAGCAATACAATATCACCAACCAACTGGAGACAACCCGAGAACATCCACGCATGGATTTATGTTCAAGGACTCCATCATATAACTCCCGAGACAATCCTAGAGCCTCTCCCATGGTTGAGAAAACTCTATGGCCAACCCAACCGGAACTCCTCATGAGCCCTATCCGGCGGATGTCCCACGTTTGGCTCATCCTGGTGTCGCTCCCAGAGTCGACCCCATGGCATACCCAACTGGAACTCCGTCACGAAATGATCCAGCGGATGTCCAAACCCAACACACGTCAACTGGCCAGTGACCAAACAATTTTCATACAATCCAAGCAATATGCATACAAGCACATAATCACACACTGCCATAAACACATAATCCAACCACAACCTTCCACTAGGTGTGGTGGAGCACACAAGGGATTAAACCCAAGTTCCAAGGGTTTACCTCAACACTTAGCAAATTCGTTCCAAACATATGCTCCAATTCAACCTTTCGCAATCACGTCCGTGTGAGGCACCCTACAACAATCATCAAATCCAAATTACACCAAACCTCAATTTTCATGAAAATTCCTCAAATTTTCCTAAGTTAAAAACCTAACCTTTTCACCAAAAATTATCATAGCATTTCTAGCTTACAAGCATGATTCTAAGGCCTTTTCATCTAATAGCATTTTTCCATTTAGGCTCTCTATCATCACACATCTAAAATTAAAGCTTTAGAACATAAATTCCTAGATCTACAAAATCAACCACAAAAATACCACAAGTATACTCACAATCTAGTGTATGAACACCACCAAGGCTCCACTAAGCCAAAGGAAAACCAAAAGCTCCAAGAAACTTCAAGAACATCAATGGGTCGGATCTGTCTTGGCCAAAAAACGAAGCAAAGAGATGGATTCAAGGCTTGTAAGTGTTACCAATGGATCTAGAAGGTTGTTTACAATCGATTTCAACACCAAAATCAAGAGATTTGGTGAAGAAATGAGAAAATGACAAAGAAATGAAGAAGTGGGTTCTTTGGTTCTTCACCAACAGGGGGCGCGCACGGGAGAAAGAAAAAGGAGGAAAGGAAAGGAGAAAAAGGGTGGGAGGCTAAGTGACTTCGGTCACACGGGTCCCACACGCGATCTAACTTTAATCCCGATAAAAATTCCGATCATAAATTCTTAATCTACATATTTTTCCAGTCCATGACATATTTTTATTTCTCCAAAATATTGATAAAAATTTCACACCTATCGGTACACTCACACCACAGTATTTAACACTTAAAAATCACTATTCATCAATTTTTCCCAAATTTGCCTATTCACTCAATTTTCCGCCCTGATTCCATTTCCAGTATTATTTTTGTCATATGAAATCTCTAACTCAGTATTTATGCCTCAGAACACACGGCTGGTCAATTACCATTTTGCCCTTTTTGCCCATTTTGGCCATAATTCTTGGATTTTCACTAATCCACCAATTTTCCTTTCACATTATAATATAAAATGCACATTTAAATATATGAGGTGTTATAACGCTGATGACGTGGAAGGTGAGAGGCATCCACGCTCATAGCGTAGAACTGACGCTGAGAGCGTCAGTTGCGGAAGCCACAATCGTGTTTTCGAAGGGAAAAATTGGAAAAAGAAGAAATATTTTATAAAAGTGAGGAATTAGGTCATGAGGCGGATACAACACATTTCTTACCTAGAGAAAGACCGTCGCTGCGGAGAGAGAGCTGTTCTTCGTTCTTCGTTCATCATTTTGTAATTTACAATTCTTGTTGAATTTTATTTGAGATCAGCCATGACAATGGTTGGCTAGATCTTATTATTGTGGTAAGGGTCACAACCCTGAATGTGAACCCCTTGTAGTTTGGATCTAATTTATATATGTTTATCTATTTGAATCTATTTTCCTTCGTTCTTCATCTCTTTGTTCTTTTAGATCTGATCATTCTAACAGATCACTAGGGTTAGGATTCGCAATAGGAATATTGGGATCCTAATTCCTGACAAGGAGGAAAATAGCTTTTCATGTATGCACTAGGAATAAGCTACATGAATCGCAAATGTGAAAGATTCATCGATTTATGTGTTTAACTCAAAAAGGAATCACTAAGGGTTAATAAGGTTAAGATCACTAAGGAATTAGGGCTTAATCGATAAAATAAAAGATGGTGAATCGTTTGATCAATGGGTAAATCATATGTAAATTTACATTCAGATTACAAGGTGGGGATCAAACAGGTGTTTGTACTCTTATTGCAATATTTTCGCAATTATTTTTTTACCCTAATTTTATGCAATCTGTTCATCTGTTTTCAGAAAATCCTAGAAATACGCAATTTACTTTTTAATTTCTTTTTATTTAAATCAACAACAATTGCCACCTCTCTTGATCCGTTCAACTTAAGGGGACTGGTTATTGTAGTACTTGGTCTACAATCCCTGTGGAGACGATCTTACTTTCACTTTTATTACTTGGAACGATCTGTACACTTGCCGAGTTCGCAACAAGTTTTTGGCGCCGTTGTCGGGGATTGTAATTGCCAATATTATAAATAACCGTTGATCTTTGAGCTTGAATATTGTTTTTTTTTGTTTTTTTGTTTTATCTTTTTAGGGTTTGTTCTATCTTGATCTGAATTTTGCAGGTATTACTGACTAACTTCTTTGAGTTTTATGCGAGGTAGACTTGTTCCTGAAGATCTTGTGTTCGATCCTGAAATCACAAGGGCTAAAAGGAAGCTGAGAAAGGTTGCTAAGCAGATAATTTGGGAAGGTCCGATTAGTGAACCTGATCAATCCATACAAGATATGGCGAATCATAATAATGCCGGAGGAGGTCCCAATAATCAACCTCCTGCAGCAGAGTTGATGGAGTCGATTTTGGCTCCAATGCTCACAAGACCGAATTCTAGTGTTGTCCAGCCACATATTCAAGCGAACAATTTTGATATCAACCCATCTCCTATCAACTTGGTGGAAAAGACTCCTTTTGGTGGTGAGGATTATGAAGATCCTCACGATTTCATGGACAGATTTCTAAGAATCTGTGACACCACCAAGCACAATGGGGTGTCTGATGATGCAATCCGACTTCGGTTGTTCCCTTTTGCTTTAACAGGGAAAACTCTTAGATGGTTGGACCGACAACCACCCAATAGCATCCAGAACATGGGATGAGTTGGCAGCTAAGTTCTTTGCTGAAAACTTCTCTCGAAAAAAATACAATAAATTGGTGAATGAAATCACCAACTTTATTCAGCAACCGCGAGAGACCCTCTGTGCAGCTTGGACAAGATTCCAAGAATTGATTAGAAAATGCCCCCAATATGACTTTCCAGATGAGAAGAAGGTCAGAGTCTTTTACAAAAGGATGACACCAGATACTAGGATGATTGTCAATGGTGCAGCTGGTGGAACCATAGGAAGAAAGACTGCAGCTGAAACTCTGAAGCTGATTGACTACATGGCACGAAATGAAAATGCCTCAACAGAAGTCCAGTTGACTTAATCAGCTCAATTAAAGAAGGGCATTCTACAACTAGGGAATCAAGATGTAACTTTAGCTGAGCAGAAAGTGATTTCGCAACAACTAGCAAGTATGAATGCTAAGTTGGATAAAATGTGAATATCCACAACTCAAGTTAATTCAATAACTGTGAGTATTGTAAGGAGGAGCATGAATCCAATGAGTGTCCAACACTCATGGGAGCTGAGCCATTCCAAGTTAATGGAGTGTGGTATGATCCAAGGCCACCATAAAACACTCAAGGTTATCAGAGGAACCAGAATAGTGGCCAAGGAAACAATTTTCAGAGGAGGAATCAAGGGGGAGGCTTGGATTATAAATCCAATAATTTCCTACAACCTCCCCCTCTTCCACAAAAAGAGCCATCTGATCTAGAGAAAGCTATGTTGCAGCTTTCTAAGACTACAAATGATCACATGGAAAGTACAAGTTCTTTCATGAAGGAGACCAGAGCCTATCACAAGAATCAAGATGCCTCAATTCGGAATTTGGAGACCCAGATAGGGCAGCTGTCCAGGCAGTTAGCTGAAAGAACTCCAGGGCAGTTTCCTGGAGATACAATTGCAAATCCAAAGGAAGACTGTAAGTCCATAGTGACTAGGAGTGGAATTGTGATCACTCCTCAAGAAAAGCCCAAAATGGTTCAGCCAAAGAAGGTTGATGAACCATTGAAGGAAGCAGAAGCATCTGTTACGGTGCAAGAGGAACTTGTAAGGCAAGACAAAAAAGAGGAAAAAGAGAAAGCTGTTGAGGCTCTAAAACAACCAATGGATTTTTCTCGCTTTGAGAAGCCCCCTTATCCTATGAAGCTCAAGCAGCAAGTGCAGAAACAACAATATGCCAGGTTTTTAGATATCTTTAAAAAATTGCATATTAATATTCCATTTGCTGATGCTCTTGCTAACATGCCTAATTATGCTAAATTCATGAAAGATTTATTGTCAAGAAAGCATAAGTTGTAGGAATGTGAGACGGTAGCACTTACTGAAGAGTGCAGTGCCATTATAACAAAGAAGTTCCCACCAAAGCTTCAAGATCCAGGAAGCTTTAACATCCCGATTGCCATAGGCAACATTAATGTTGGTCGGACGTTATGTGATCTTGGAGCAAGCATCAATCTGATGCCGCTATCATTATGCAAGGCTTTGGGAATTTCTGAACTAAACCCAACCATGGTCTCTTTACAACTGGCGGATCGTTCATTAAGAAGACCTAATGGAGTCATTGAGGATGTACTTGTCAAGGTTGACAAGTTTATCTTCCCTGCAGATTTCATTGTGTTGGATATGGAAGAAGAGTGTGAAATACCTCTTTTACTTGGAAGGCCATTCTTAGCCACAGCTCGGGCTATGATTGATGTTGAGCAAAGAAAGCTCGAGCTACGTATGAATGATGAAACAATCACAATCAATGTGTTCAAAGCCATGAAGAGCTCATCTGACCATAATGACTGTTTCAGACTTGACGTGATTGAGGAAGCAGTCAAGGAAGTAGATATTGATGATCTAGAGAATGAAGAAGAATTCAAAGATCTAGATGAAGAAGCTCCACAAGAAGAGCGATAAACTATCTTTGAGGTGCTAGAAAAGAAAGGAGAAAAATTAACCACTTTGGCACCAAAGGTAGAATTAAAAGAGTTTCCAAAAACTCTTAAATATGCTTTCTTGGGAGATACAAAGGATTAGCCAGTAATCATCAATAAAGACTTGTCTCCAACTGAAGAGGAGAAGTTGTTGAAAGTGCTCAAAGTGCACAAGACAGCCATTGGGTGGTCTATCTCTGATTTGAAGGGAATTAACCCTTCCTTCTGTACTCACAAGATTCTAATGGAGGACACTGTCAAACTAGTGAGGCAGCATCAGAGGAGATTAAACCCAACAATGAAGGAAGTAGTCCGGAAGGAAGTGATGAAACTCATGGATGCTGGAATGATTTACCCAATTTCTGACACTGCATGGGTAAGTCCAGTACAGATAGTTCCAAAGAAAAGAGGATTAACTGTCATGAAGAATGAAAAAAAATGAGTTGATTCCCACAAGGACCATTACTGGTTGAAGGATGTGTGTAGATTACAGGAGGCTAAATTCAGCCACCAGGAAAGATCATTTTCCTCTTCCAGTTATTGATCAAATGCTGGAAAGGTTAGCCGGTCATGCTTTTTATTGATTCTTGGATGGATATTCCGGCTATAACCAAATTCCAGTAGCACCAGAGGATCAGGAAAAGACAGCTTTCACATGCCCATTTGGAGTTTTTGCCTACAGAAGGATGCCATTTGGCCTCTGCAATGCACCCGCGACATTTCAAAGGTGTATGCTTTCTATCTTTTCTGATATGGTAGAAAAATATTTAGAGGTTTTTATGGATGATTTTTCTGTTTTGGTTCCTGCTTTGGTTCATGCTTAGTTAATTTAACTAAGATTTTGAAAAGATGTCAGGAAACTAATTTAGTGCTAAATTAGGAAAAGTGCCATTTCAAGGTACAAGATGGCATAATATTGGGCCATAAGATTTCTAAAAAGGGCATTGAAGTTGATAAGGCTAAGTTAATGCTGATTGAAAAACTTCTCCCTCCCGTTAATATTAATGGTGTGCGAAGTTTTTTAGGCCATGCAGGTTTTATCGAAGATTCATCAAGGATTTTTCAAAAATTACAAAGCCTCTTAGCCAGCTGTTGGTGAAGGACAAGGAGTTTGTTTTTGATGAAGCTTGTCTCAGTGCATTTAATGTGTTGAAGGAAAAGCTTACCACAGCACCTGTTCTGATGGCACCAGATTGGAGTCTTCCATTTGAACTCATGTGTGATGCGAGCGCATATGTAATGGGTGCAGTCCTTAGTCACCGTAAGGACAAATTGTTACATGTTATTTACTACGCTAGCAAAGTCTTTAATGAGGCACAAGCAAACTATGCCACTACTGAAAAAGAAATGCTCGCAGTAGTTTATGCATTGGATAAATTTAGATCTTATTTGATAGGTTCTAAAGTTATTGTATTTACTGACCATGCTGCTATAAAGTATTTGATGAGCAAGCAGGATGCAGAGCCACGACTGTTGCGATGGATGCTTTTGTTTCAGGAGTTTGACTTGGAAATCAAGGATAAAACTGGAGTGGAAAATAAAGTTGCTGATCATTTTTCTAGGATTCAGGATAAGCAACTACAAGAAGGACTTGAGATTGAGGTTAATGAGTTCTTTCCAGATGAGCAAGTGATGGCAATAATAATGCATCCATGGTTTGCAAATTTTGCAAACTACAAAGCTGCTGGTTCGATTCCTGATGATCTTACTTGGCAGCAGAAAAAGAAATTCCTACATGATGCACGAAGGTACCATTGGGATAACCCATTTTTATATTTTCAATGTGCTGATGGTATTATTCGCAGATGTGTAGCTGAATTTGATATGCCAGATATTCTGTGGCATTGCCACGCATCTGATTACGGAGGTCATTTTGGAGCTAACCGGACTGTGCAAAACATATTGCAAAGTGGCTATTATTGGCCAACAATCTTTAAAGATGCGCGGAACTTTGTGGAGAAGTGTGACAAGTGTCAGAGAACGGGAAACATTTCACGAAAAGATGAAATGCCTCTCAATTGTATACTGGAAGTAGAGCTTTTTGATGTTTGGGGAATTGACTTCATGGGACCATTCCCTAAGTCATACTCAAATCAATATATCTTGGTTGCTGTGGACTATGTGTCCAAGTGGGTAGAAACAGTTGCATTGCCCATAAATGATGCAAAAGTGGTAGTTTCTTTCTTAAGAAAGAATATTTTCACCCGCTTTAGGGTTCCTCGTGCAATCATCAGTGATGGAGGAACCCATTTTTGCAATAAGCAATTTGAGAATT
>JAVKPL010006593.1:0-26656 GCA_032173675.1 Gastrolobium villosum | reverse complement strand
AACTGAAAGTATTGTTGGTATAATTGATGAAATAGTAATTGGACAAGCATATTTTAATTGTATGACAGTTATGTTTATTGATTTATTTTTATAAATTGTTGTTAGCAAAATGGCTAGTCATGGATCCTGCATTGACCCTGGTCCCAAAGAATGGGGTGTACTGGATCAGGCCGTGCAACAGTCGCACAGATCGCAGGTCGTTTGGAACGTAAAGTCCTTGAGAGTGAGGACGTCCGTCGAGGGTAAGGGACGCACACAATAACCCAGATGTGCATAACCCAGACGAACATGCCTATAGACTTGCAGCAACATTTAATGCGTGACACTGGCATACGGTTCGCATGAGGCGATTAGCGGTATGTTTTTATTGTCAAAACGATTGTTGTTTATTTATTTGTAATTATTACGTTAGCAATAACAAGTTCAGATCTTGATATTGTTTTCTTAATTTTTTTCATGGCAGGTTGACCATCGGCTTATTACTGCACTAGTTGAGAGGTGGAGGCCGGAGACTCGCACCTTCCATATGCCCGTAGGAGAAATGACTGTTACTTTACAGGATGTTGAGGCCATCTTGGGGTTAGCAACTGAGGGTCGAGTTGTTTCTGGGTATACGCATGGGAACTGGCAGGATTATACGACAGATACATGGGAATGTCTCCGCTCGAACAGGATTTGGACGGAGGGAATCTTAAGATGAGTTGGTTGACCCATCATTGGGGTAATTGGGCCGACCATTCAGCTCTGACGAGGGTCAGATAAGGTAACTCGTGTTTATTGTTCTGCGTTCTGTTCGAGATTCTGATGTGTGACAAGTCCAAAGTGGATAGTGCCTTGTCGATACATTGAATTCTTAGCTGGGGACTTTGAGCATCTCGTACATATAGTTGGGGGTCTGCTGTTCTCGCTATACTTTTCGTGAGCTATGTCAGCCACATCTTCGGGGGCAAAGAATATGGGGGGATGTACCTTGTTGTTACAGATTTGGGCATGGAGCAGATTTCCTACCATAGCACCACCCATCCATTACCTAGTGAACCAACTGATCACTATGGACGACGGTATACAAAAACATTCATTGTTCTTTGAGATTGTAAATGCTTTGTATGGTTTTCCCTTATTTTATTTTGTATTATTTTTTGTATTATATTTTGTAGGTTTAATAATGTCGTCTTGCGGGAACGCCAAGTTCAGCTGAAAGATTATCGCATTGAGCTTGATCAGATGGGAAGAAATAATGTAAGAAGTTTGAAAGGACATTGCTTGTTGTGTACATTAAAGTAATATGTTGTATGTGGTCAACTAATATATGCTTCTTATAGGTTGTGTGGGAGCCTTATAAGGACGCTGGCTACGAGTTTCTAGGCGCTGATCCTCAAATGCAGAACATGTGGAGGGCCGTTACACCTATACTAGCATTCCACATTGTGGAGATGCATCAGCCTGATCGATGTATGAGGCAATTTGGAATGCAACAACACATCCCAGGACCTGCAGGTCAATTGCGTGGTGCACGTGGTACCTTACGGGGTTAATCCTGAGAATTCGGGAAGCGAAGATGGCCCCACATATACAATTGTGGAACACTAGGCATGAACGCATTCAGAGTACAGATGTCTGGCAAGGGATAATGTCCCCGAACTCCGAGTATATGACCTGGTACCTCACACACACTAGACGCTTCATGACGAGGCAGGTCGCTAAGATTGGTCATATTGTACGTACTGTTCGTTTCTCTGTCATCCACACATTTTTCCTGATTTTAATTATTTTTGTGTTATCATTCTTTCATTATCATTAATTTGGGAATTTCTTGTCACAGGTTGACAGTGTTGAGTGGATATGGTGGCAGATGTCACCAGAGATGCGTGCTCAGAGGGATGATGACCAGGTTCAAGAGGTTTGTGACCAGTCACTACGTGCTTTTAGCGAGTTCGGTCGTGTTGCGGAGCCGGGCCCAAGTGCACCATCAGGTCACTTAGTTCTTAGTGTACCTGATCCCGAGTTAGATGTACCGCCTCATGCGAAGGAGGAGGGGGATTTGTCGTCGACGTCCGCGCATTGAGCATCAGTCATATGAGATCCCAGTCCCTGGTCCACGTGGCGGTGGTGTTTATAGACCACCCATGTGGCCTACTATGGCCTTTAATCCTATTCAGTGGTTTCCTACACAGATGCCCTCACAGATGTCATCAGAGATGCCTACACAGTCGTCATCAGAGATGCCGACACATATGTCATCAGAAATACCTACACAATTGAATTCAGTGTTGCCCAGTGCCAGGACATATGCCTACACAGATGCCGGTACCGGTAGAGGCAGGCATAACATTCGGGTGGAGCTCCGGCGTGTGTAACCCTTCACTTCATACCCAGTTTCCTGGTTCTTATCAGTGGCTGAGCACACAGTTTGATCACCCTACAAGTGTGAATTCCACCCCTGTTACACCTTTTGGTGGTGGGTTTTCCGGGTATCAGCCTGGACATGGATTTTCAGCATTCGGTGCATACCACGGGTCTCAGTCTAGTAGTGGAGGTGCAGGAGTGTATGTTCCGGGGGAAACGTCGCATTCAGGACGCAGTCTACATGCCTCAGCACAGGACACACATGATACACAGGATGACTTTCTACAGGCAGCCGCAGAGGACTTTGACATTACGCCCGAGGATGATGCACAGAGGGTGGACGGTGTCATTCGTAGGAACCCTGAGCGTGATGCGCGTTTGAGACCTTGGCCGACATATACTCCACCATCGAAGTAGTGTATGTTTCACTGTCAGCTGACGGATTGTTTATGTTCTACGTTATTTGGCATCTCATATTTATGGATGACTGTACTTATATTTATGGATGACTGTACTTATATTTATGGTTTTTTGGATGACTGTACTTATATTTATGTATTTGGATTAGATATTTCTGGATTACAGGTACATTTGTGTGTTGCACATCCTTGGATTGTCCAATTTTCAGGTGTTATGCTGTCCGTTTTTTTTTTCCTTTTAAATAGTTACTCATAATATAAACGACGTTAATTGAAAGATAAGTACTGTTATTAGAGTATTAACTGAAAGATAGTTACTCATATTAAACAGCACACAACATCACAATGATTAATTCGCAATGCGCCTTGTAGGACACGAACGCCTGTTATGGCCTGACTGTTTGCAAATAGTGCATTTACTTCGGCTAGAGCACGGTTGCTCTTCAATTTCGTCCATTTCATTGTGAATACGAGTTGACTTGGGACGCCCCTGTCCACGCATCATTGATATATCAGGAATAAGCTTCGGTCCGAGAAATGGAGGTATTCCTTCTTCACCACCAATCGGCTGAAATGGAATACAATAGACATGCATAATAGAGTTGACTTTAAAAACTGGATCCACATACTGTTCAACATCATGGGCTACCTTCTTACATGCTGCAATAACATGGCTACATGGGATTTTGAAAGCCTGAAACTTACCACATTGACATTTCCCATCACTAAGGTTAACCCAAAATGAAGTCCCCTGGTCATCAACTTCAAATGTGGTACGAGCAACGTTATACTCTCGAACACGCATAGATGTAGCCCTCTCGCCGTTCATAGCCATGTTATTCGCAATCACTTTTGAAAAATGTTTCCCACCATCAGCATCTTTTTGTGCTTTACATCCTCTTTTGAAAAAGTAACGAGCAAGTCGACTATATGTGCATTTCACCAAAGAAGTAATTGGCATGTTCCTTGCTCCCTTGAAAACCTTGTTCACTGATTCAGATAGATTAGTTGTCATGTGACCGTACCTTCGTCCACACTCATCGTAACTTCGCGCCCATTTCTCTTTTGGAATGGCCTCAATCCACGCAGCAACATCTGGACTAATGTTGCAGAACTCAGCATATGACGCATCAAAGTAGTCTTTATTTGGAATATAACCTGCAAAATTGACACAAGTACACAAGTCTTTACTTCGGCTATTGACACAAGTCTTTATTTTGAACATAAACTGGGCATTCAGTATATTACCTAGCTTCTTTAGAAAACCCTTCATGTATTGGTCCTTGAAACGTGTATTAAAATTGCTCCCTATATGACGAAGGCAAAACACATGATATGCATTAGGGGGTTGCCATCCAATCACCGGATTGCTGACTGCTGATATAATGCTTTTATGTCTATCAGAAATAAGACATATACCAGTCTTATCAGTTACATGCATTCGGATATTGGCCAAAAAATACTCCCATGCTTCTTTGGTTTCACCTTCAACAATCGCAAACGCAATTGGCAATAACTCATTGTTTCCGTCTTGGGCTGTTGCGATCAATAATGTCCCTTTGTATTTTCCGTACAGATGTGTACCATCGATCTGTAGAACTGGTTTACACCATTTAAACGCCTCGCGACATTGACCAAAAGTCCAAAAAATACGTTGACAAACCCTGAACCCGTTAACAACTTGTCTATTCATGATATACGGTTCATGTTGAATATGATAAACAGACCCGGGAGAAAAGTTCAACATGTGCCCGAACCATCTTGGTAAGAACGCATATGAATCATCCCAATCACCGTAAATCTTAGCAATTGCTTTCTGCTTTGCCTTCCACGCCTTCCTATAAGAAACATTAAATCCAAACAAGCCAGTAACACGTTCTTGAATAAGGATAACGGCCACCGAAGGTGAAGCCTTCACCATGTCTGCATTACATTATTAGCTTGTTCGTTAATAGTGATTAATATCCATATTCCCAATATTAAAAAAAATATGAACTGAGAGTTGCAATAGTTAAAGATTGCATGGTACCTAGAATTTGCTCAGATATGAACTGTGAATCTAGTTGTCTGTGGTCTTGCGAAAGGGTTGTGCTGACACAAGAATGTTCTCCGTCCCATTTACTTACTACCCAGTTGCTGCTATTCTTCGGTTTAATTGCCCTTACTCTCCAATTGCAGCCTTCTTCATGTTTACGACATTTCATAGACAATTTTGTTGTAGTACTCTCAACCACCACAGCTTCTTGATGCTTTTTCATGCAGTAATGCTTTATAGCGGCATGGACATCACGCTTAGACCCAAACTCTTGTTTCACATACATTTCGTCACCTCTTGTCCATGGAGCTCGCCCTAATCCTTCAACATCCAGTATGTCTTCGCTAGGGTAATCGAAATTAACAGCCTCATAATGTGGAATTGCATCCCAGAATGGTGTCACCTCTATATATACAAACATTAAAATAAATATGGTCAAACATGGTAACTAATAAAAAATAAAAACAAATTAATAATACAAAACAGTAAATAACCTGATGCTGTAGGAACAACCGCAATATTAGACATAGGGATAACAGTGTCACGTGATATGAGATTTTATATATACAAACATTAAAATAAATATGGTAAAACATGGTAACTAATAAAAAATAAAAAAATTAATAATACAAAATAGTAAATAACCTGATGCTGCAGGAACAACCGCAATATTAGACATAGGGATAGCAGTCTCACGTGATATGGGATTATCGTTATGGACACAATCATCACCTGCATCACTATCATTCTGATCATGGTCATTAGCTAATAGAGTGTCTTCATCTTCCTCTTCCTCTTCGTCGTCCTCATCCAAGACCTCTTCATTGTCAATTTCAACATGTACCATATACTCGCTTTCTTGTCCATCTGCAACAGTTGACTGTGTGGAATGCAATATTGATGACAACGGATTTTGTGTCTGACTGTTAAGGTCCAGACCTCGTACCGGTGTTGACAAATCCTCTGATGTCTCAATATCCACGTATAACTCAACAAATTGAGACGTAGTACAATTTTGGACAAATGTTGCAAGGAAAATGTCTATGTCCTCATCATCAGATATTTCTAAAGCTGCATATTTGCGATTTTTACATGGTACTTTACCCGTAATAGAAGATATTACCTGATTTTGTTGCAACTTCAACTTCTTACGAATATTCTCATGTAGATCTTCAATGGACAAGCCTCGGACAATATACATTGCTCGCTTTTCCCCTTCGAAGCTCAAACCGCCTACACCGTTAATTTTAGAACCATTATAATATATAAATGAACGAAATGGATCCATTGGAGAACTGTGTTTTTATGCAATAAGCACCAAACTAAAGCATTGTGATGACTAGAACCAAGACACTAAAAAACTAACATTAAAAAATTCACAATGCAAATTGATGGAAAATAAAATTAACAAAACATCACTGCCATTTAACTACATAAATAGAAATAAACTACCACATGTCTTGAGCAATTCATTCTCTGATCGGGTGGAGGTATATATACCCAATTTAGAAATCAATTCCCGTAACAATATATAACGAGACCAACATCCACTTATTATACCTCAGAAATGTTTTGTACTTGTTACTGATCATCACGTACTTGTTATTCGTAACATCAATTCGTTAACATCAATTTACAGACGAATATATTCTCTTTCTTTGGCAGGGAATATATTCTTGGACCCATTCCTGCCACACTTTGTGACGGGATTAAAACGAGGAGAAAGATGGACTGTGGCACGGGTTTGGTCACCCATTCCTGCCACCCTTTGTGACGGGATTAAAAGTTGTCAGGTGGGGCTGGGTCATGGTAGGTCATGTGACGGGATTGGTGGGGTCATGGCAGCGAGGGTGACGGGTTTGGTCACCCATTCCTGCCACCCTTTGTGACGGGATTAAAAGGTGTCAGGTGGGGCTGGGTCATGGTAGGTTATGTGACGGGATTGGGGGGGATATGTCACCTTAGGTGACGGGATTGAGCTGACCTGGCATGATTGGTGACGGGAGTGATCCCGTCGAGTTTCCTAACGCCTTTGACTGCCTTACAACGGTCGATCATTTGCAAACTGCTTTGATCAAGAGATACATTCCACAAATATTCGTACTATGGTCGTTTTGCCTAGAAATATAGAACTGTCTTTGCATTCCAACTTTCAAGAATCAAAACTTTCCTGCCACTGACGAGTTTCAAAATAATTCAAATCAAAAGGCTCAAATCTCACAATTTTTTTATTTTTCTTCCTTAAACGAGTAAATGCCACTATCCATGAAATGATGAAAGTACCCTTGTCTTGGTCCAATCACTATCCATGAAATGATGAAAGTACCCTTGTCTTGGTCCAATTTAACTCACAATATGAGGATAAAACCGAAAACCAATAAAAGAGTGCCGAAGAAGTTAACAGTTGAAAAGAAAAGTGCCGAAGAAGTTAACAGCGGAAAAGAAAAGTGCCGAAGAAGTTAATTGCGGAAAAGAAAAGTGCCGAAGAAGTGTTCTCTGACAACCGTCCAAAATCATAGGCCCACTAATCCAACGGTCCCACGAGCAGACCCAAGAAGCGCCAATAGAGAGATGGCGCGGAACGGCGGAAGTTCATTTGCATTATTGCATCGATGATAAAATTAACATCTTAAAAAAGTGGGCCCCTCAGCCAGCTAATACACCCCCATTTACCTGCCGGCAGCCACCTACCCACTGGTGAAAACAACACCGCTATTTACTATCGGAAATGACTGTATTTTTTATGTCTTAATGTCTCATTTATCGTCTAAGATAATATTTAATCATTTATTAATAAATCAAATACCAACAGTTATATATATATATTTTTTACTTTTGGTGATATCATCTCTCATGTCATAGAAACAACACGTGGTGAGCTCATCCTTTCTTACAAAAGAAGAAAAAATAAAAAAGACAATGATTTTCGATGTCTTATGAGCAAGAGCAAACTATATAGAAAATGATTTCGCTTATTAAAATCCTGACATTCCTGTTTAATTGGATAGATCCATTCCCATATATTCTAACAAGAAAAAGTGTTCAATATTATTACAATCCAGGACGATATGGCGGGAAATTTTTAAATCAGAGAGGGAACCCTAACCAATTTCATAACCCTAATTTCAAAATTTCAAAACCCCTTCCCACCTCAACTGTATTATATATATTCACGCGATTGTCTCTTCACTTTTGTGCACCAAACTTGTTCAATAGAATCAATACTCATCAGAGACGGCGTTTTCAACCAAAACAAAACAAATATGTATGTTGTAAAGAGGGATGGACGGCAAGAGACGGTTCATTTCGATAAGATAACGGCGCGTCTTAAGAAGCTTAGTTACGGGTTGAGCACCGAACACTGTGACCCCGTTCTGGTGTCTCAGAAAGTGTGTGCTGGCGTCTACAAGGGCGTCACCACCAGTCAACTCGATGAACTGGCTGCTGAAACCGCCGCTTCCTTGACTGCCAATCATCCTGACTACGCTTCTGTCAGTTTTTTTTTTTTTTTATTTGGTCAATTTTTGCGTTAATCGGTTAGAAAATTCGAATAATATGTTTAACTGTGGTTTTTTTATTTTTCGTAGTTGGCTGCTAGGATCGCTGTTTCGAATCTGCACAAGAACACTAAAAAATCATTTTCGGAGACGTAAGTATGATAGAGACTGATGATTGCGTGTTTATTTTGCTTATGTTAGCATGATTTTGTGTTTAACATTGTCCAAATTGTGGTGGATTTAGGGTTAAGATCATGTACAACCATTTTAATGAGAGATCTGGGCTCAAGGCTTCTCTGATCGCTGATGATGTCTATGAAATAATCATGAAGGTAATTCTTGTTTTTATTGGGCTTTTTATAATCAGTATTCATGCGTTTTTTTATTTTCTTGCTTAAACATGGCGACAGAGTATGTAATTAGTTACAATTAGTTAGCAGAAGTTAGTTACAACTGTCTTTGTTGGCAGTTTGTAATTGTAACAGATTCATCACAGTATATAATATATTGGAGCTACAGTTTTAATGTTGTAATTATTAAAAATATATCAGAAGACCGGATTTTATTTTTGATATGCAATGCTTAAAGTTTTGCTTGGCTGCTGTTGTTCTTTTGTTTGATGTGATGAATTAATGTCTTATCATGTCTTGGTTTGGTTACAGAATGCTGCTCGTTTAGACAGCGAGATCATCTATGACAGGGACTTCGACTATGATTATTTTGGTTTCAAAACCCTTGAAAGATCCTACCTCTTGAGGGTTGAAGGAAAGGTTGTGGAAAGGCCTCAACACATGTTGATGAGGGTTGCTGTTGGAATTCACAAGGATGACATAGAATCTGCTGTCAAAACTTACCACATGATGTCTCAACGATGGTTCACCCATGCATCTCCGACTCTTTTCAATGCAGGAACACCTAGGCCTCAAGTATGATTGCAGTTTATGATCTTGCCCTTCATCTCTTACCCTCTCTTTGTGTCATCCCGTGGTTTGTTTTTTTGCATTACATTGTGAATTGATGATCTGAGACCTCATTTAAATGAATGATTATGTGCTTTGGCAGCTGAGTAGTTGCTTCCTTGTGTGCATGAAAGATGATAGTATAGAGGGTATATATGAAACTTTGAAGGAATGTGCTGTTATCAGCAAATCAGCTGGAGGAATTGGTATCTCTGTTCACAACATACGTGCTACGGGTACTTACATCCGTGGGACAAATGGGACATCCAATGGCATTGTTCCAATGCTGCGTGTGTTCAATGATACTGCCCGCTATGTCGATCAAGGGGGAGGCAAGAGGAAAGGTAAGTAATTTATAAGTAATTCCTATATTTAATGGTAAGTTGCTTTTCTTTACCTGTATGCGTATGTGCTTGTTGCAGGTGCATTTGCTGTGTACTTGGAGCCATGGCATGCTGATATATTTGAATTCATGGATTTAAGAAAGAATCATGGAAAGGTATGAATAGATGACATCAAAGGTGATGGTAGTGATCTACTCTGACTGTTATCTTGGACTTGGAGTTGCGTAAGCATTATTTATTGGCATCATCATGTATTGTCGTTGTTTTTGCAGGAAGAACATCGTGCTCGAGATTTGTTTTATGCCCTTTGGGTGCCTGATCTCTTTATGGAAAGAGTTCAGAGTAATGGACAATGGTCTTTATTTTGCCCCAATGAAGCACCTGGTTTGGCAGATTGTTGGGGTGAGGAATTCGAGAAGCTTTATCTTCGGTACGAAAGAGAAGTAAGTTTAATCTTGACATGTAGGCTCATTTCTGCGTGTTTCAGATGATGCCTTTGCTTATTAACGTATTGTTTTTACCAAATGTGTTTTATCATATATAGGGAAAAGCAAAGAAGGTAGTTCAGGCACAGAACCTCTGGTTTGAAATTTTGAAGTCCCAGATAGAAACTGGAACCCCTTATATGCTTTTTAAGGTGGCGTACTTATACATGTTTATATGTTTTTCCTTCATTAAATTTTGTATTTATCTGTTGAATATATCCTATATTTTTCTTTATCATAGGATACTTGCAATAAGAAAAGCAACCAACAGAATCTGGGTACAATTAAGTCTTCAAACTTGTGTACTGAGATAATTGAGTATTCAAGTCCTACTGAAACTGCTGTGTGCAATTTGGCATCAATTGCACTACCACGATATGTTCGAGAAAAGGTAGAACATCCCCTGCATGCTACATCTATTGGGCTCACATGATTTGGTTTCTAGACCAATTTGTTCTTCCTTATGTGAATGTTTTCTCCTTACCATAGGGGGTGCCAATGGAGTCTCATCCATCTAAGCTTGTTGGGAGTACAGGCTCTGGAAATCGGTATTTTGACTTTGATAAACTAGCAGAGGTATGGTTCTAGTTAACAATAAGTGATATTTATGCGTTTTCAACATGAGTTCTTCAACCTTATTGATATTATCAGTATATATACTAGACTTGTGATGGTTCAGTCTTTATGATTAATTACAGATTACTGCTGCAGTCACAGCAAACCTGAATAAAGTAATTGATGTCAATTACTACCCAGTTGAAAATGCTGAACGGTCAAACTTACGGCACCGACCCATTGGCATTGGTGTTCAGGGTCTTGCTGACACCTTCATACTACTTGGCATGGCGTTCGATTCACCAGAGGTACATGTTCTGTGGCTGCTATTCATATCCATTTTAAGTTAGTATTTCAATATAATAGTTTACTTGAATATAAATGCAGGCTCAACAACTAAACAAGGAGATATTTGAGACTATTTACTATCATGCTTTAAAAACTTCATCTGATTTGGCTGCAAAAGAAGGTCCCTATGAGACATATAATGGTAGTCCTGTAAGCAAGGTATATCAACTAAACAAGCTTTTCCATGCCTTCTTTTTAAAGTCTTGAGCACAAGTGTAATTATACAGCCTGGTTTTGGTTTGATGCAGTGGCACATGTATGCACATGCATATTCAGCTTGAATTTTTAGGTCTAAAGTTTTAATCTGTGCATACAAAATATCTAGTTGCTTAGGTGATCTTTGTATTGCTCAGGGAATTCTTCAACCCGACATGTGGGATGTGACGCCCTCAAGTCGTTGGGATTGGGATGCACTTCGGGAGATGATATCTCAGAACGGTGTGAGAAATTCACTTCTTGTGGCCCCTATGCCAACTGCATCTACTAGCCAGATTCTTGGAAATAATGAGTGTTTTGAACCATATACTTCAAATATCTACAGTCGTAGAGTTCTAAGGTTTGCTTTCCCATCCATTTTATTTGGTCTTGGTGTATTATTGTCCTATCTTGTTTGCTAACTGTTTGTCTCTCAGTGGTGAATTTGTTGTTGTGAACAAGCATCTTCTTCATGACTTGACTGAGATGGGACTGTGGTCTCCGGCAATCAAGAATAACATTATCTATGAGGATGGTTCAGTTCAAAAAATTCCAGAGATACCTGATGAACTGAAGACTATATACAAGTATGAGATTTATGACTTCGCAACTAACCAAAGTTTTGCTTTTATGTATTTACTCCAACACAATTTTGTACATGTAGAACTGTTTGGGAGATTAAGCAAAAGACGTTGGTAGATATGGCTGTTGATCGAGGATGCTACATTGATCAGAGTCAAAGCTTAAACATTCACATGGATCAACCCAACTTTGGAAAGCTGACTTCTTTGCATTTCTATGCATGGTCAAAGGTAGCAACTTTTTTATTGGATGAAGTTAAAATGGTTAAACACAGGATTGTATGCATGATTTGCATCTTATAGAATTTTCTTGTCTTGGTGGGATATATTTGGAGGTTATATAAAATATATATAACCTTGCTAGTTTGGGTTTAAATGGGAGTGAATTTTTATATTTTTTGGTGTGATATATTTGGAGGTTCATTCTAAACGTTCTTCTATAGTTTGACTTTGGCCTTTTTAGTGACCGTCAATGTCACATGGGAAAATAGTGAAAAGACATAAATTTATACACAAATATACAGTTGGGTTTAATTGTTTTGCATTGCCATTTGTTACTACAGACTTATTTTTAGTTTGAATGCTGTTTCCCTTCTGATTGACATTAAATATTTGGATATGAAATACAACTAGAATTTCATCCTTTTGAGACTTTATCTCTTTTGTTGGGGAATTCTAGACTAACTTGTTTGCTGTTTGATTTTTTGCTTTCTGTTTGGGCATGAAAGGGTCTGAAGACAGGGATGTATTATCTCCGATCACGGGCTGCAGCAGATGCTATAAAGTTCACTGTTGATACCTCTGCTCTCAAAGTAATAAGAATTCATTGTGATCAATCCTTGTATTCATGTGATTTACACATGTCGATATAAAATATTTTTGTTGTGAATGCAGGAAAAACCTAACGTAGAGGATGATGATAATACAAAGATGGCACAGATGGTGTGCTCTTTAACAAACCGAGAAGACTGCTTGGCTTGTGGCAGTTGAAGTGTTCAAAAATAGAGTTGCTTTGTGTAGATTCAAGTGTTATTCCATCGACCCGGCATAGATAAATGGTTTAAGATTTCAAGGCCAATCGTGTGTTAGTCTTGAGCGTTCTAAATATTCCTAAAGCTTTGTGCAGCGTTTTTTTTTTTTTGCTTTCATTTGTATTTGCTTATCCTTGTATGATGTTATGTACTCAGTACTTTATCATATTAAAAGTATAGTTCACTAATTGAATCTGGTTATTCATATTAATTGTTGGGCGTATTTTAGAACGAGTTATGAGGACTAGTCATGGGACAATCCATGAATTATGGTATCTTCGAATGTGGAATGAAACTTGGGGGAATATAATGTTCGAATTTGTTATAAAAAAATGAACAGATGTAAGGTCCTAGAAGACATAATAAAGATAATAAAGATGTGAAGTATGTATAAATAGGGGTGTAAATGGGTTAGATTGTGTTTTTTTTACATGTTGAGCTTATAAGTTTAAAGGCCGATTTATATTATATTATTTATTCTAAAAAATAAATAAAATTATTATTTTAGTAATAAAGTAATATTTTTTTAATTATTGAATGTCTAATAGACTTAAACAACTTAAAAGGTTAAAGCTAAAATTTTTATTTTTTAAATATAAGTCAGACTAGTTTCATATTTAAGCCTATATAAGACTAACAAGTCAGGTCAAGATTAAGATATTTTAAGTAGGCAAAAAAAAAAAAAAAAAAACCGGGGAGGCATTAGTTTGTTGCTTGATAGTAGTGAAAGGCAGATAAAGCTCAAGGCATATGCATACACAATACTAAAATCAATTCTAAATTTTGATATTTAATTTTTTGATTTTACATTCATCTTCTGTCTCTCGAAGGAAACTTGAACTATTCCATGAAAGTCTTGGAATGTTCACGAGGCACAGACAATAACAAGTCGATACCTTTTGTTTGTTTGTTTTAATTGTAACCCTGGCAAGCCGTAGCCCACAAGATTGGGTCATCTATAAGGCAACAATAAAATCAAGCATAAAGGTATCGACTTGGAATTGTCTGTCTAGTGAACATTTCAACACTCACGTGGAATAGTTCAAGGCTTATAGAAGCAGCTACAGCATGCAAGGGCTAAATGGCGGGCCAACTTCCTTTTTTGGCCAAGTCTAAATGCTTTTTTTTGATATATACATATATATATTAAATTAAAAACTATTTTAAGTTAAAGCTAAAAAAAAGTGTTTTAAAAATAAAACTTAAAACTGTATATAAAAAAAGAATTAAACACTGTTTGATGATTATATAAATTTTTTAGTTTAAAGGTTTTTTAAAAGCTCAAATTAAAAATAAGCTGATACTACTTAAAAAAAGCTATGAGCTTTTGGCTTTTGTTTTGTTTTTTATTATATAAAAAAGCTCTTTTTATTATAATAGATTTTGTAGAAATCTATTTGACATAACTTCTGCTTGTTAGAAAAAGAGAAACTAAAAAAATTGCACAAATTGCGTTAATGTTTTATTTCTCGTCTAAGTTTCTTTTCTTTTATTAATATTTAATAAAATAAAGTCAATGCTAGAAAACTTTAGGAGTTTCCTTGGTGATTTATTCATTACCGCCAAATGTCATATGAACGACTTTTGCTTTAGGGGTGAGATGGATTTAAAAGAGAAAGCATTATTTATTGAATTTGGCTGACTCTAATAAATTTTAAAAAACTTTTCGCTTAAATTCGGATGTCGAACACCAAACAACCGCAAGTGGCATAGTCTTACTATCGTTAGAACTGATGAGTTGAACATTTGGAGGTTTGGGTATGACTTATGAGCCACACCAAACGACAACTTGCACATTTCAATCTTAGACTTCTTATCTCTCAAAACTGTTTTGTTAAAGTATTACGTCAAAATCGCAGAATGATTTCAGCGTCAAAGAAAATGTATCGGTCAAAATAAGAGAAATCTTTGCATTTATTCTCGGTAGAATGTGTTACGTTACGTCTATATATGAAATGTGACATTCTATTGAAATGCATAAAGTCGAAATAGTTTTAAAGTCAAAACATAAAATGTTAAAAGTAATAGAGCTAATATATATTTAATTCTATCTTTTGGGATTTGCTTTTCACTCCATTAATTTTACTTGTAAAATCTACTTATTATAATAAAATACAATACTCATTTTTTATATTATTTTCATTTGGCATGTAATTTCACAGCTGAAAAATATCTATTCTTTTTTCGTTTTATTTTTTATTTTTTTTGAATTCTTAATTTATTACTTTTTTTTGCAAGCTAATTTATTACTTATTTACTGTTAATTTCTTATTTTGCATCCGCTTTCAAATTTCAAATGAGATTATTATATCTAATTTTATTAGTACGTAATTATAATAATCTACGTTAATTACCTTAAACAAATTAGAATTAAAAAAATCATGGATTACACGAGTTTAGCAAAATTTGCAAATGTATCCTTTCTTCTTTCTCAAATTAAGTAATATACCTCATTATAATTGTAATTTGAACATCTCTTAAAATAAGTGTATTTTTTAAAATTGTTATGGGCCCATCTTGAAGGCCCACATTTCAAAAGACCAAAGAGGGGTTACAATAAAGAAAAAACTAAGAAAAAAAATTCTTAATTAATACTAATCCTAGTACGACAGTAAGGGATCAAGTATTGGACCTCGAAAAAGCCAGTAAAGGTTCAAAATTCCACTACACAGAAGTAAACTTTATAAATAAGAGGTAAAATCTACATGTATGATACTTACTCTCTCCCTACTTATTGTCACTATGCACACTCATCGCCTCTTTGGATACGCCATTATTCTCTTGTGCACATCTGCTATCTTCAAAGATATTGTGAATAGGATAGTGAGAATATAATAGTAATGATCATACCCTGGTCTTATTTATTGTTTGATGGACTAATAAGATAAGATAAACTATATTTGTTGACTTATTTTAGCCTAACCGCAACTATCCAGAGGGACACATAGGTCAGGATTCAACATAATAAGATAAGAAATTCTTCACCCAAAAGCCTAGCTATAGCTTAATTCAGATTATTTTATATCTGTATAATTATAACTGTTATAATCATGTCTATAAGGACATATCTCTCAACCAATAAAAGATGACCCAACATAGAAAATTTCCAATATGGTATCAAAACATCTATCCAAAGAAGATGACTATGCATATTATTGTAAACATATCTATAAGGATATATCTCTCAATCAATACGAGATTACTTTGCATAGAATATTTCTAATATGGTATCAAAGCGTCGATAAAAAATAACATTATCCACCCTATGAGTAGCTTTAGCAATTTTCTTCTTTGGTTGTTCTTTGCAAAGGCAACTTAAAATAGTAACAACAAATATAGTGTTCTTTGTGATGACAATCGAAGAGTTTTAACGCAAGTTGTGCAAAATAGTGATGTTCGGATTGTGTCCATTGGTGCATATGCGGATGCACCAGCCCTCACACAATAAGTGACTCAACTCCTACTTACTCTTATTGATAACCTTGCTACAAGCTTAGATAAGTTGTTTGACAAGATCCCATTTATGTCTACTTGGTTGATTGATAATGGAGCCTCTCATCACATGTCGGGAAACTCAGATATGCTAACAAATGTTGAAACCATTGAGCCTTCATCTAAGGGTTTGCCAAATGGAATGATACCTCATGGAGCTCGATGTGGAATAATCCAACTAAATCATGATATGACCATTAGGAATGTGTTACAGATGCCTTCTCTAATATACAACTTAATTTCGGTTGGACAATTACTTCACAACAGTAAAAAAGAGATTATTTTTACTAATAATATGTGTGTTATGTAGGACCAGCCATGAGGATGTTGACTGGATTGGGTAAGCAACAAGGTGGAGTGTATGTGTTTAAGTCAGTACACCATTTTGCATGTGTTGTTCATCATAAAGAGTCCTTAGAGATATGAAATTGTAAACTCGGGCACCACTTTTTCAAGGTTTTTTCTTTCCTTCCCATTGTGGCTGATGTTGGGAGTAGGACACATGATGATTATGCATGTGATGCTTGCTAATGTGCTAAGCAGATAAGAAAAGTTCCCCCCACAATATTCAACATAGTAAGAGGTGCTTTGATCTTGTACACATATGTGATGATGATAGTAGGGTTGTTTGAGTTTTTCTCATGGCCGAGAAGAATGAAACATTTTCATTCTTAAAAAATTTCTTTCGATGGTGTACACACAATTTGGAACAACCATCAAAGTTTTACATTTAGATATGGCTTTATATGATGATTTGGTTATTTTCCAACAAATTTCATGTGTAGACACCCTGTAATAATATGGTCTAAATGTTGCATGTGCATTACGATTCCAAACTAACCTTCCCTTTGAATTTTGGGGAAAAGTGTGTTCTTGCTGCTGTATACGCAATCAACTGGTCACTTTCCAATTTGCGTCAATGGAAGACCCGTTATAGTTGTTCAAGATTATTCCAAAATTTTCTCATTTGTGCATGTTTGGTTGTCCATGGTACACACATATACGCCCTAAGCCACAAAACAATTTTGACTCACATTCCTGCAAGTGTATTTTCCTTGTTTACCCTTATGGATAAAAAAGATGGCAATTCTATGTTGTTGAGACTTAAAAAAATACATTTTTCTTCGATGATGTTCGATTTCATGAAAATATCTTGCTATTTGTATACTCTTGGTCTGCCTATGATGATCATTGTGTCGTTGTTTTTCCTATCATTTTCCTAGATTATGATATGCAAAGTAGTCCTTTGACCTTGACCAACCAACAACTGACTCCATGTTGCTACAGTCACCCATTTTTAGGCCATCTTCCCTAAATGACAGATTGGGAGCTGAGGTAAATGATGACACTTATGGATCTCCAAGCAATCAATAAGGTGAAAATCACCTCTAGATGCTTCTAAACCACCCTCATCCTTTATTGGACATGGTCATCGGGAGAGAAAGCCATCGTCTTGTTTGAAAGATTGTAAATGTTACAATGCTACTACTTCTATACATACATCTACACTGTGCTCAATCATTCCAGATGCTCCCTAGGTACTTTATACCTTTTTGACAATTATGTCTTTTATTCTAATTTTTCTATCCAACACCAACATTTTTTGCTAGCTATTAACGATGAGGTAGAACAAAAATCCTTTAAAGAAGCTATGGCAGACTCTTGTTGGCGTGAGGCTATGCGAAAGGAGTTCAATGTATTCGAAGACAATTAGACATGAATTCTCACCCATCTACCTCCTAGCAAAAACATTGTACCTAGCAAACGAGTCTATAAAATAGTACAAGTGTGATGGCACAATGGAGCGATTCAAAGCAAGACTGGTCATTACGGGTAACAACCGGGTTGAAGGAAAGATTGTAAGGAAATATTTGCATCAGTGGCTAAAATGGTGAGTGTTCGCACATTTCTTAGGTTGCAATTGTTAAAGGGTGAGCACTGCATTAGATGGATGTTAATAATGCTTTTCTCTATGGTTATCTCCACGAAGAAGTCTATATGAGAATCCTACGAGGATTTTCTCTAGGTTCTCATGGTCAAATTCTCCACTTAAAGGAATCCTTTTGCGGTTTGCATCAATCTCCGTGCACCTAGTTCGACAAGCTCTGTTCATCTATTGAAAATTTTGGCTTTTGGCAATCCAAAGCCGAATTTACATTGTTTACTTTCCAACGGGGGCCACATTGTCCTTGCATTGTTTGTATATCTAGATGACATAGTGCTAGATGAAAATGACTCTGCTACTGGAAATCCTATCTCAATTCTTGCTTTAAGATAAATGATTTAATACTCTTAAAATGCTTCATGGGCATTGAGTTTTCACATTGATCCTCAGATTTTTTCTATGCCAAAGAACATATGCTTATGATATACTCTCAATTAGGATTTATGTAACACCCTGACTGTAGTCGGTGTATTATCATGCATTATGTAACAAGGGATATCGACTGTTGCCATCTTCACTTTACGAGATTCATGTTTAATTCATATTAGTATTATTAATCTTGAAATGATACACTCATATGTAATAATTTTTAATAATTTTTTTGAGAGTACCTAGTTCGTTATGTTATATATTTATTTGAATGATATCTTTTTTCCATTAAAATAAAACTCTGTTCTTTAAGGGTGTTTTAATTTATCATGTTATTCTTTCTCATTGAGTTGCACATATCTTTTTTTAATGTAATTTTTTCTTTGATTTTTTTTAATTCTATTTAATTTTTTTAATATTAATCATATTCATAATGAATTGTAAAGCAAATTTAATTTTTTTAATATTAATCATATTCATAATGAATTGTAAAGAAAATTTATTTATTTATAATAAAAAATTAAAAAAATTAAAAAATAATAAAAATAAATATTTATACATTTATAATATATGCATTAAGAAAAGCAAAACATTAGTAATATGTAAATATAATGCTATACAAAATTTCATAAAACATCCATATAAATCATGGATAATTATTTCACTAACTTATCAAGTGCACTCAAATTCAAAATTAAAATGATATTGGCTTAAGGTAATAAAAAATTAAACAAGAGTCAAAATACGTCAAACATGAATAATGAGTTAGCTCTAAGGGTCAGACTTACAAAATTAAAAAAATAATTTTTTTTAATCCTACTTTGTCCAATTCAAGGCGATCTCAAAATTTTGAAATTACTATAATTAATTAGTAATATTATTAATTTATTTAAAATTCAACTAAATATTATTTAAAAAAGTATCATATATTTTACATAATACTTAATTTTAAATATTTTAAATTATAATTATATAAATAAATAAAAAGTGTAAACTAACAGCTAAATCTAAATAAACCCATTCCTGAGTGAAGTAATAATTTACCTATGCTATATTTGACCAATCCTGTTCGAACCGGCTTGAAAGAAACGAATAAGTACTTACCAGAAAAGAAAAGAAAAGAAAAGAAAAGAAACGAATAGGTTGACCATATTCATTTCACATGTGTTAAATTTTGTCACATATATATTTTTTCAACCTATGGCAAAAAAAAAGATGTTACGAAATTTAGCACATGTGGAATAAATCTGGTCAACCTATGGCCGACTGTACTTTAGCTATGTTAATTTGTATGTTTTTTTCCTCATGTTATGTGAAATCAGAGGTATTTTATCGATTTAATTCTTTTGGTAATATCAATTTAATGCTGGTGAAATGCATATAAAGTGTATATGTTTAAGTTGCACATCACTTCATATATGACTTATGCAAAAGTCAAAACATGTCTAAATGTGTTGTTCTCTACAAGACACGCATACGGAGCATGCACAATGTGGTATTCAAAATTGAAAAATTAATAATTAAAAAATAAATAGAGTGACGCTAAAAACGCCGCGATGTGTCTAGAGGTGGCGCTTTTAGCGCCGTGCTTAGAAGAAATGGATGGCGCAGTTAGCGCCATAATGTGTCAGTGTCACATGTTGGCGCTTTTAGCATCATGTATAAAATCAGGTGACACTAATAGCGCAGTAGCGTTAGAAACAAGGGGCGCCAGTAGCTCCATGATAAAAATAAAATAATAATAATAAAATATAAAAATAATAGAATAAAGATAAATAAATAAGACCACATGGATGCATCTTATCCAAGCTTAATTAATCTGGTGTAAATATTTTAGGCTCAATAATTACTTAGTTAGATTTTAGTCTAGTTAGATTTTTATTTAGTTTGGTTGAAACTTAACTATATGTAATGATTATCTTTAGTCAGATTTTTAGTCAGCATATCTATATATACACCTACCTTATGAAGAAAGAAAGGAAAAACAGGAAGAGAAAAAGAGAAAAGAAGAAACTGAAGGAGAAAGACAGAGAGAAGAAATAAATATATATACAGAGAAAGAAAGCGTGTGACAGTGAAGGAAGAAGAAAAAATCCAGAGAAAAGAAAGGAAAGGAGAAAGAAGAAAGAAAAAGGAAGGAGAAAGAGGAAAGGAAAAAGAGAAATAGGAAAAAGAAGAAAGTGGGGAAAAATAAAAGAGGGGGGGGGGGGGTAATATTGGGAGAGAATCTCATTTTTCTATTTTTATTCTTTTCATCTATTTTAAATTTAAAGTTAGTATTTTAAAGTTATTTCTTTAAAAGCTGTGAAGGTGCCGTTACTCTGGCAAACTATTTCTTCTTATTTTTTATTTTATCTTCTATCTTTGGTGTTATTTTCTACTATTTGATTGTATCTTCTAAATTTTGATTGTTGTATTTGTTGGGTATGCACATATTTGTTATAAGAACGATGGGAATTAAGACTATATAACTAAGGAATTCCTTTAGTACCAAATGAATATTAAAAGAATATGTAATTTTTAATTGAATGATTATGATATAAACTAACACACAAAGGTTTGGGACCAGATGATTATTGGGTAAGGGATGCCTTATCTGGCTTAAGCTCTGTTAATCAGAATCTTTCACATACAAAACCTAAAAAGATTTGGGCGCTCACAAATGTTTGAGCTCCAGTCATTTTAGTTATAGAGTATACGTTTTTTTTCTATGTTTGTGTGCACAACCCATAAAGATTTGAGCTTTAGCAGTTTTAAGAATTGATGTTCTTTTATATGATTGTTATATAAGTTATTGTTTTCTTATTATAAACATGTTATGTGATAATGACATTTTTCTCTAAAGCGGCTGGACTGGTTATAGTTCAAATACTCTAATATTATTGAGATTTTTCTCACGTGTGTTTATGTTTATGCTAACTATTCCAGAAAGTAACACAACAATATGTGTAACTTTGGAGTAGGATGAAGCAATATGGTTAAACACTTTGAAGATTATACAAAGTTCAGTGGAAAAACTGATAAAATATAGGCTATTTCAGATATAACAGTGAACTTGACTTCTATACAATATATAATTAAATTTCAAGAATATCTTATCATATGCCTTATTTTATATCCACTGTGTTACAATCTAATTATAATTCTTATTCTTTTATTTAAAATAAGATTTAAGAATTAATTTGATATCCTCTGTATTAATCAGTTATAGAGAATGTTACACATGACTTGAATGCATATTGTCAGGATGCGTATCTTTATAGGGAAATAATTTTCTTATGTTGTACGAAAATACTTATCTTATGTGGTAGAAACAAGATTGCAAGTGGGACCCATAGGTAATATGAAAGAGAGAAAAAAGAAGTGGGACCCACCTAGCTTTTATGTGTATAGAAAATCTAGTTATCTTATGTAAAAGGTGATAAATATAACCCATCTTTATAATGCAAATTTTTACAAAAGTCACACATAAGGTGTTACTCAAATGATATGCACATGCACATACTCTCCATATTAGAGGCGAAACCAATAAGATTAATGAGCCAGAGCAATATTTTTTAACTAATATCAACCATTAAATTTTATTCCTTCAATTTAGAAACAGTTATTTATGCATCTCTAAAATCTTAATAATTTTTAAAAATTAGTCAGATCCGAAGCCAATGCGGTTGGCTCCAAAGCACCGATACGTCAATTCTGGAGAAAAAAACGTGTCGGGCACATGTCCGACACAGACACGTTCCGACACGCTCCTACACGCGTCCGACACGTAGTCAACTTTTTTTGACACGTTGACATTCCCGACACGCGATTTTGACCGTGTCGGACACGGTCAAAGGGTACAAATGTAAATATTTTGAAATTTTTATAAAATTAAAATAAATAATAAATAAAAAAAAACATTTGGTTGAAATTTTGGAGCCCTAAAACAGAGTATCATACCACTCAGACCCATTCCATCTTCTTGTTCACCTCGCTGGCTCGCCGTCCGTCAATGCTTTTGGAGGTGTGTTCTTCATTTTTCCATAGCAACCCCTCAATTACATTTCCGCTTTTCGATTTGAGTCTATGTTCTTTTCTTTATCTCTCTCATGATTTTCGATTGTAAGGTTTATTTGTTCTGCTCAATATTCTACAGATCTCTAGTTATCTCCATCCTGTTGTGAATTTTGTTTGTGCAAACATTTTTATGCTTTTAGTTTGGAACATAAGAAGCATGGCTACATAAAGTCTTTTTGACACTTGCAATCATGCTCAGTTGATTTATGAGTTAGCAAGATTTATGGTTTCTTTTTAACACTGTAATGTTGTTGATGCTTTGCAAGGTGGGAAAGACATCTTTGATGAATCAGTATTCTTAGGTTCTTGTTTAGCAACCCCTCAAGGTGAACAACTGAACACGGTACAATATATCTCTGTGTAGTTTGTTTTTTTTTTTTTTTCACTGAAAGTGGACTATTAATTATTTTAAAATTTATCACTAACCGCAATATGTGTGGCTGTGTGCTACCATTTTTCTTTGTTTAAATAATTGTAGATTGGATTCTTTGTAATTGTAGTTGTGGGGTGGCTAAATGCTTTTCTCTTTTTCATTCTTTACTGAATAGTTTGTTGTCAAACTGTGTGCTTTTGTTTCTATTAATTTCTAAGTGTACTTCACTGATTTAGCATCTATGTTCTTTAAGAATTAAGACCAAGATGTTATATTATACCTGCTAAAACATATGTGAAAACAGAGATATAGTTATGATTCTTTGTATGACCTTGTCATTACTTCCTGATGTTTAAGGTTTAAGATTATTGATGTGATGCTATATGTCGTTACTGTTTACTTCCTCTTTTTGCCATTTTCTGAATTATTAAAACATTGGTTACTGATGCTCTCCGGCAAGTATACCGATCGCACAAGTAATAAAGTGATAAATACAGTTCGTCTCCACAGGGATTAGATCTAATATCAAGTAAAATTTTTCCTTTAAGAATGGACGATTTCCAAAAGGGTTTTTGTGACAAATATTGTCAAATTGAGTGAAATTAAAAATAAAGACTTGTTTTTGTGTTTTTTTAAATTGAAAAAGAAAACAATACAATTGAAACTTGATTTGTAGAAAAATATAAGAAAAGTATTGTAGCCAGGGTTCATTCACCAAATGATCCCCGCTTTTTACTCCGGATTGATTTATAAAAATCATTTATATAATTACTCAGATAAATTATCATCTAAAAGATTTAATAGTTAACCCTCAATTCCTTGCAGGGTTAACCCTTTAATCCCATGAGAAACCCCAATTCCTTGCAATGTTTCTCATGGGATCAAGCAATGGGCGTGATAATTTAAGCATCTGCAATCGTATACACGTCTATTCCTAGCACGCATACAGATTGTTATCTTACCCCCTTTCGAGATCAAAACCCCAATATTCCTATCTAGGATTTTGATCCTCAGAATATCCCCAACTATCAGATTGATCAATTCTAATAAAGGGAATATAAAATTCGCACAGAGTAAAGATAAAGATAATTATATAAATTAAAAATCACAAATCAATCCTTCATGTCAAGGGTTCACATATGGATCGTGACCCTGACTACAATAAAAATGATCTAGCCGATCAACACCATGATCGCTGATCTAAAATTCAACATAAAATTAAAATAAAAGATAAAGAAATACTAGATGTAGATGAAGAACGAAGAACAACTCCAGTGCTCTTCTCCTCCAATCTCCAGATCTATCTTTCAACTCTGTATCTGTGTTTTTTTCCTTTTTCTTCAGATCTCCCAGTCTGCTGACCTAGTTGCATAAGAGGTGCTTTTATAATGTTTTATTTCCTTTCCAAAAGTGCCCCTCAGAAAACACGGAGATCCGTCTCGCAAATCGGCGCCGGTTGGCACCGAATTGGCGCACGTTTGCGCCACTCCAAATTGGCGCTGGGTGGCGCCACTTTTTCAATATATATGGCGCTAGTTAGCGCCACTTTTACTATTCATTGGCGCTAACTAGCGCCAACTCCCTTGACTTTTAGGCGCTAGCTAGCGCCAGTGCACTGTCTTGCGGCGCTAGCTTGCGCCATTTCCTTTGTAAATTGGCGCTCCCTTGCGCCAACCTTCTGTGTTATTGCGCTGAGAAGCGCCGCTTTCTTTCGTAAATGGGCGCTAGGTTGCGCCAACCTTCTGTGATATTGCGCTGACCAGCGCCAGTTTCTTCATGAGTGGGCGTTAGGTTGCGCCAAGGTTCTGTCTTGCTGCGCTGAGGAGCGCCACTTTGTTGCTACCTCGCGCCACTTTGATGTCCTCGCTACAAAGTTCGTAATCTGGTGCGGTTTTGTGCCATTTTGGTGCTGACCCGCGCCATGCTTAGAACTCATAGTGTGCTATAACCGTGGAAAATTGCATTAACAGGTTTTTTGTAATTCTTCATTTATTTTCCCTGTAAAAATACAATTAAAAGGTGAATATTAGTGACATTCAAAGAATCAATATAATTAGCCAATATGTATTTAATTTGCTCTCTTATGACTCAATTCTTGTCAATTTTATCACAGAAAAATCACACTTGCCAGAGGCACATCAGTTACCTTATCATTACTTGGTATTCCATCTACCTTATGTATTATTATATATGGACTTAATTATGAATCATATAATTTTTTATTTGTTTAACACATTTACAGGATTACAATATGGATCGTTCAAGTTCTGCCTCCGCCAATGGCAGTGATAGCGCGACTGCTGCTAGTGTCTCTGCTGCCAATGAATTACTGGATAAACCCCTATGGAAATATGTTACCCAATTGGATGCTATAGTGGAAGTAGGAGGAATTTGTCTTGGAAGTGCAACTTTTGTAAAAAAGATAATAAAAGTTCGTATACTAGAGTGAGGGCACATTTGTTAAAAATATCAGGCAAAGGAATTGGGAAATGCTTAATGGTGCAAAATAGAGACATCATAGAGATGGAGAGATTGGAACATGAAGCTGAGCAGAGAAAGCAATCTACTGCACCTAGAAATGTACCTTTACCTCCTTCTTACCTCTTCCACTGGCCCAAAAAAAAAAAAACTACGGGTTCTCTTGAGATGGCATTCAATGTTGGAGAACGAGAAGAATTAAATTATCTTATTGCAAGAATGTTTTATTCTGCAGGATTGCCATTCAATTTGGCAAAAAACCCTTACTTCCAAGCTTCATATACTTATGCAACAAATCATAATATTGGAGGTTATGTGCCACCAGGATATAACGCGTTGCGAACCACTTTGTTGCAAAAGGAGAAAGAAAATATTGATAGGTTGTGTGAACCTATTCGAGAAGCGTGGACTCATAAAGGGGTGAGTATTGTAAGTGATGGGTGGAGTGATTCACAAAGGAGGCCACTCATTAATTTCATGGCAGTATCTGATGGTAAAGCAATGTTTTTAAAAGCAGTTGATTGCTCGGGGGAGATCAAGGATAAAAACTTCATTTTCAAGTTGCTGAAGGAAGTTATTCAAGAAGTAGGAGAGGTGAATGTGGTTCAAGTAATCACAGATAATGCTGCAAATTGTAAGGGAGCAGGGCAACTGATTGAGCAGGAATTCCCATCTATTACCTAGACGCCGTGTGTTGTTCACACATTAAATTTGGCAGTGAAAAATATTTGTGCTGCAAAGAATGTGGAGAGCAATCAAATAACGTATGAGGAATGCAGCTGGATTTCTGATATTATAGGTGATGTTGCTGCAATAAAGCATTTCATTATGAATCATTCTTTGAGATTGGCCATCTATAATGAGTTTGTGAGTTTGAAGTTGCTTTCTATTGCTGATACTCGTTTTGCTTCAATGATTGTGATGCTGAATAGGTTCAAGTTAATAAAGAGCGGTCTCCAAAATATGGTGATAAGTGAAAAATGGAATATTTATAGAGATGATAATCTTGGGACGGCCAGACTTGTGAAGGAAAAATTATTGGATGATTGTTTTTGGGATTCAGTCGATTACATACTTGCTTTAGCTGCTCATTATTTTATGATATGATCAGAGCTTGTATGACACTGATAGAGGTTGTCTTCGCT
>JAVKPL010006592.1:0-26843 GCA_032173675.1 Gastrolobium villosum | reverse complement strand
CGGAGTAATAACACCGTCCTTTACTTCGTAGGACACGTCCATGCCCTCTTCGATGAGCCCTGGGTTGAGAACTCGGGCCTGAGCGATGGCGTTTTCAAAAGCTTGGACAGCCGCGTTAACCACCGCGTCCCTGGCCTCTTCAAAGTCGGCAGTTTTTTGGTCGAGCTGAGTTTGAAGCGCTCGCAGTTGGACATCTTTATCACCCAAAGATTGGGTAAGGGCTTCTTTCTCCGCGCTCAGCTCACCGACCTTAGAATTTGAGAGGCGCAGGTCCTCCTTTGCCGTGTCCACCTCTTTCTGCAGATCCTCAAATTTAACCTCCAGTGCAGACTTAGATTGCTCTAACTCTGCGACCTTAGCAGAGAGGGATGACATGGCCGCATTCGCCTGGTCCCGATTCTGGAGGAGGTCCTGAAATATCTGGATCAGCGAGGTCGTCTTTAAGGCGTCCTCCTCCATGCGCTTCAGCATAACCCTCACAGAAGAGGTCAAGCCAGATTCCAGAAAAAGATTAGGGGGAGGCTTCAGAGCCGCCCTGAGACGGTCAGAAACACCCGACTTCCATAACTCCCCTGGCTCCAAGCTGAGGAGCGGCCCCTGGGTCCACTGAGAAGCAGGAATCGGAGCCGGAACCGGAGCTGGACTCGGTGGTGGGGAGGAGACATCAATTGGAACCACCTCGTCGGCAGGTGGGTCCTCCCCCAAAATCATGTCCACCCGCCGTCGCTTCGACGCTTCGGGCTCAGAAGGGGCAGCCTCGCGCGACTTGCCCTTGCCGGCTCGCTTGGGGAGATACTTCTTGTAATCAGCCGAAGTCATCCCAACTGAAAATCAAAAAATGCAGTGTTAAAAAGCACCAAGAAGGTTGTTGTCAAAAATAAATGAAAAACTTGACATACATACCAAATTCATAAATAGCATCATCTCCAAATTTATTTACTATCCGACTTAAGTCAACGACGCCATAGTCGTCAGTGTACTCAAGTAAAATCCGTGCCGCTAACCTCTCAGCTCTGGAAAGCGCGGACACAGGAGTAGCGTAGTGACTTGGACGACGTCGATAGTGTTTTCGCGTCCAATACAGCTCGAAGTGGCACAATAAGTTCCCATCATCTAGCAGCTCCTTGCCAAACCAAGGAAGGGAATCGGAACGGGAAGCCACCTTGAAATAGGCATTCTTAAAGCCCTTGAAGGATTGAGAGTAAGGGATGAAAAGCCCCCTTTCAGGGGTACCTCGGTAGGTAACCCACCCTTTCCTCTCTTTCAACTCGGCACCACTCCGAGCCGTATATACATCAAAGAAGAAGTAAAAAAGGGAGACTGTACAAGGAATAAAGAGGTAAGAGCACAGCTGCTCAAAACCTCGGATGAAAGCCCATGAATTTGGGTGAAGCTGGGAAGGCGCCACTCGAATCCGGCGCAGCACGGCCATTTGGAAGTCGGTGAATGGAAACCGGATTCCGACCTTGGTGACCAGATCCCGGTAGAAAAAGAAGAAGCAGGGTTCATCTGATATGGGGCCCGCGCATATCGGAAAATCGCCCGGTGGAAGAAGGTCGACCCCCTCAGGATTCCCAAGAGGAAGCTGGGAGACGTCGGCTGGAGTCATGACTGACCGCATACGAAGGATTTCTAGAAGAACCCATTCGTTGACATCAGAATTGTCCATTGTCAGGTCCCTGGAACACGAAGGAGTCGGGTCAGAAATATAATCAACCTGACTTGACCCAGAATCATCTAAATCAGATGGTAACGGGCCTGGACTCCAAGAAAAAGGGATAGAGTCGTCAGAACTACTAAGAAGATCGACGAAGGGCACCTGACTGGATGCCGAGTCATCAAAAGTAGTGGGGATTTCCGATTTGGGAAAACCCAGCTCGGATGAAGAGATGCTGGAAGAGCTATTACTCAACTGGAAAGGTGGGATCCGATCTAAAACAGACCCCGAACCTTGCCCAAATGGTGGGGGAGGAAGAATATAGGATAGGGGAACGGGCTCGGAGAAGAAGCTCGGCCCGGAGTTTGAAGCCTGAGGAATCGAGGAGGACGCACCCCTAGTAAAAGATGGTTGGGGGTATTCACCCCTGCGTCCCCTCCGACTCCGACCTCTACCTCTCCTACCACGAGCACCTCTGGAGGTCTGACGACCTCCTCGCTGACTTCGGAGAAGCTGCTCAAGCCTCTCCTCCTCAGTATACTCCCTACCGTAGAACCAGTATTGCACAGATCGCGGTAACCTATCTACCATCTCCTCAGATACCTCCCCACTCTCATTTCGACCACCAGAATTACCAGGAACGTCCATTACCCACTTAAAAGGGTGGGTAAGACAAAAAACACTCCCTACCAGATATAAAACGAACAAAAAGTACAGAAATCTACAAGGAAGAAAGTTACCTGATGCGAAACTGGGAGAGGAAGTGTAAGAACACTGGGACAGATGGAAGAAAGGTGCAGAAAATTCAAATGTGCAGAAATACCCAACCCCAGGAGACGCAAGAGAACAGGAAAGAAGAGGTGCAAATGGACTGAGGTATATTTATAGGGCTGTGGGGGTGGAAGACCAAAGGTTGGCATCTCAAACGTTTGAAGCATCAGGGGCAAAAAAAGGATTTTCGCCACCCTGCACACCTCGCACGTCCTGCACCACCTACCTGCAATTAATGTTCGCAATCATGGCCTACTCTAGGCTCAGACTAGCTCTCCTGCCCAATGCGCGGAACGGCCAGTAAGGGGAACACGCGTGTCCTGCTGTAACCGTCACTGCAGGAGTAAGACGAAGGGACAAAAAGTGGTAATAAGACGAAAAGTCAGAAACTCGAAACGTCATCTCAAGGGTTCCGACATCCGAAATCCATTGATCCAACAAATTTGATCCAAAATCATAACAAGGTTCGAAGAGTTACGACCTCCGACATAGTTTACACGTGGAATAAAAGGCAAGATGAAGAACGGCTGACTTAACTATAGAATCTCGGCATTCCGACTTACCGAATACCGAGCTGGGGGGCAACTGTTACGGATGGACCTCAGCCAACCGACCTCCGAGATATTCTCGGATATGGGATATGGCAGAATCCTAACTGACCCACGTTCGCCCGTTGAGGCCGACCAAATCGGACTCAATCTCAACGACGGAGCTCAGCAGCCGAGCCAGGTACCTCTATAAATAAGCACCTAAACATCTCAGGTACAGACCTCTGAATCGCCTAGCTTATTCCACTCATTGTGCACACACAACACCCCCTGGTTATAAAGCCTATTGCTGGTGCGCAGTGATTGGGAACTCGGCATATAGCCTAGTAAGTTGGGCATATACATCATCTCTGAGCGCATACCATCCGGTATAGCAATAAGATCTACCTCGGACCTAACAACCACTATAACTAGTTGTATTTGTGTTGGTCTTTTGGTTCTATTTGTGTTCTTAACTCTTTTTTAGAGATACATCTTAAACTTGTATTTTATATTTTCCCTTGAAAGTTTCTAGTTACCATTATTGTAGAAAAGTCTGTGATTAATGGGTTTTCTTCATGCTGCTTATTATTAAGTTACCTTTTCTTGTTTGCAGGTAACCAAAAAGTAGCATCCCACCTAACATTGCCCCATGTATCCTTGGAATTTAAATCTTTTGCTAATTGGCCTTTTTTTTTGTCTCGACTGTAGTTTCTTGGCCGTGGTTTCTGGATTCCATGTCTTGTATTCAAAAGAGTATTATTTATATTCTGCATGATTTATGTACTCATATAAAAAATAATTTAGCAAAAAAATTTGATAAATTATTAATTTTTATGAAACGACTACTGTTTTGAAACATGTGGAATAATAAGTTTTTTATTTATTTATATTCTAATCAAATGAGACTATAGTTATTATGGAAATTGTGGAAGACGTAGAGAAGGAACAATAATATATTTTATGGTCAGAATGACATCATGATTTATTGAACCAAAAAGGTTTGGATGATTAATTTATTTTAGTTCTGCTGACAATTAACAGAGTCTCTATTGTCACTATAATTTTGCATGCAGCAAAACATAAGTTGGATTGTAGATTGCTAGTTTTAAACCAGAGCTGAATGCTGGCCTGGCCATTTCTATTACTACTTTGTCAAAAGAGCAAATATTACCATCATTAACTGACTTCTATAAGAAATTTAATAAATGTATATTATTTTTTGTTTACATTGTAAATTGGGAAAAAAGTTGGACAAAATTAGTTGATAGTTGACACTTGACTTGCATGGTTTGCGTTGCTCCTCTATAAAAAACACAGTTGAAGTTATATTGATTGATAGTAATATTACTAAGGGGAAAGTTCATAAGCCCCCTAGTGATTTACTCTTTTATCAATTACACCCTTGTGTTTTTTCTTATCAATTACCTCTTTGTTAGTAATTGGGCTAACTTACCATTTTACACCGTTAGTAATTTGGCTAACTTACCATTTTACCCTTTCATTCATACAACAAATCATTTCCTCTTATGAAGACCCTTCTTCACGCCTCCTCTATTTTATCGTTCAACCATGGATGGTTTTGCAGTTCAGCTAACTGACTCTGAGCTTGAGTACCTACAAAAGTTACCTGATGTTATCTCAATCAGGCTAGACCGAAAGCATCAAATTCAAACCACCTATTCTTACAAGTTCTTAGGACTAAACCTTGCAAGAGAAAATGGTTGGTATCAATCTGTATTTGGACGTGGAACCATAATTTGGGTGCTTGATACTGGAGTGTGGCCAGAGAGTCCTAGCTTCAATGATCATCGAATGCCTTAAATTCCCAAGAAATGGAAGGGTATATGACAAGTAGGACAAGTGTAAGACCTCATTCTAGAACCGGTTTGTTAACATTACGTATGACATTAAGCATAGTTTCAATCACAACAATTGAATTAAAATACGGATAAACTTTTTCATTTTACGTTAATAAACATTTCTATTTAAAATCAATTCCGTAATTAAAACAATTTCAAAAGTTGTAAACATAACTTAAAGAATATGCGGAACACTTAAGGTTTATTTAACTATACCAAACATTGCTACCCCAAAGCGCCGAGTAGTCCCTTTAAACTAACAAGGTTTAAAACTCGTTTTTACTCATATTCAACATTAAACATCTTCACTTTTTAATTACTCTAGGAATTATATACCTCATCTATGATCTTCATCTCCCACTATGTCATAGATATCTTTGTTAGCTACGCGTGTGTTCAAACCTCGCTCAATTTGGAGCACCGTAGCTCAAGTTATGAATTTTCTAAGAAAAATGTGCTGAAATTCACAAGGCCCGATGCTGATAGTGCCAGAAAGTGAATTTCCCATTGTATTACGGCGTCATTAGCACCAACTTGGCGCCTGCAGTGCGAACCCACTATTTGATGGTGTAGCGCCACAACGGCGCCAAAAGCGCCGCGGGTCTGGAGGTAGTCTCCAAAATAGGGAATTTCAACCTACTTTGGTATTTCACCCATAACTTGGGTTATATTTATCCGATTGACGTTATCTTGGTCTCGTTAGAAAGTTAAGAAAAAGATCTCTAACTTCCAAGAATCCAAATCTATCATATAGGATATTAAAAATGGACCACAAGATAGGGTATCCGTATATCTATATTGATTCTTATCCCAAATGTCTTCTTTCACCTAATTGACATTGTCAATATACATCACTTGACATTCAACATCACTATGATCATGGGCTAAGTCCCAAAATATACATCATATGGCCTCAAATATACATCTACCTAGGATGTTTCAAATGACATATACATTCAACATTATCAACTATATGCATCCTATATATAAATTTCTACCAACATATGAGATGCAATCAAATATAGATACATGTGAGGCACCTCAAAACAATCATATCACTTGCTATATGGCAATTTACTCAGGCCTCTTACCTTGTGCCCGACCTACATCATCCATGCTAATACCTGAACTAGCAGTCCCCAAACGGGGTGAGATAAAACTCAATAAACCCAGGGTTCTTGGAGAATTCCTCCAACCCCACAGTTCACTTCCTGTATGAAAGGTTAGTATACATATGACATGAACTACATCATATATCCAAAGGCAATAACAATAATGATTTAACTGCAACATACTCATGCATTCAAATGAACAAAGAATTATACAATCGAATCATCACACAAGTTTTAATTGCATCTTAGTCCTTTCCACTAAGCATACAACCTTGTCCCTAGTACTTGTCCATTGACCCTTTCTCCAATGACACAACAATACTATATGAATGCAAACTACCATAATACTAGCATTACTATTCAATCATCCAATCATTAACCATTACCTGTATAAAAGCAACAGTGGAACAACAAGAGGGATGAACCTCCAAAATCCAATGGTTTAGCTTAATTGTTTCCAATATACCTTTGTCCTTTACCAAGTTCCACAATCGAGCTTTCTTTAGTTCAAACACTACAAATCACTACTGTCACACCCAAACAATTTGACCAAATTGAAAATGGAATTATTAACTTAATCAACACATAAAAGCAAGTCCATAACTAGACAATCGACTCAAATACACAACATTAATACCATTCTCAACTTACATTTGTTCTACAAATATTCAAGAGACAAGGGTATCACACCAATGGCTCCACCAATGGATTTTCCTCTAACTAAGTGTCCTCAAACACCTCTCTATATCATACAAATCAATGAAACAACGTCAAAATCTCTCCCAACACTATAAAATTTGCATGGCATTATTCATCATCTATATTTTTGAAATTTCTATGGAAACTAGTTTTAAGTAGTGGAAACTTACCCCAAAATGACACACAACCAAGGGATGAGTGTTTTCTAAGCTCTCATGGTGTGAAATGCCCTCAAACTCCACCAATCTCCAAGAAACTCGAAATCTTTAGGGGGAGGATCTCTCTCCACATGGCTTCCTACTCAAAACTAAGCTAGGATTTGTGAGGAGAGGATTCTCTACGTCTCTAGCTTTGGAACGGATGAATTTCGTTGAGAGGTGAGGAAGTTAGGGTTTTAAGCTTCCAACAATGGCTTAGGGTTTTAAGCTTCCAACAATGGCTTTCTCTCTTTCTTTCTCTGATGCCATGAAGAAGAAGAAGCAAATGAGGGAGAATTGTCATGTTTTATCACTTAATTTAGGGTAGTTATTTTAAGTGGGTAAAATCTTATCTATCTAGTTACCTCAACGCACTTTCCAACTTTACGCATTGCCCTAGAATATCTTTATAATCATATTTCTAACTTTACTTTTTCATTTTGGGTTTCCTACGCATATTTTGTAACATCCCGCATAATCAGTAAAATACATAAGTACTATATGTTATAGATGAAGGTGTAGATTTCGGATTTATGGTTTATGTGTGATGGCTTGCGAATTGTTTGATCTTTATCCTTGGATGAGACTAAGGTAAGTATTTAAATTAAATCATAGGAGGGTGCATATGTAGACATGTGAATTTAATCATATGAGTAATGTGAGTGTGTGTTAGAAGGCTTTAGTGTTTATTGGACTTTGGAAGTGGGATAGTGTGTGTGTGGACTTGTCACTTTTGAACTTATGTGATTGGATTCTTTGTGTGTGGGGCCAATGGCCCAAGGATGGCTTTTGGACCTACCTTGATTCAGCCCAAAGTTGTAACCATTCTTATCTTCCCCTAAGCCTTGTCCAACAAGGATGTCTTGTGTACCAAGGAACCTTCACATGGCAACCTTTTTACCACCCTTTCTTGCGCACAAAAGAGAGTGATTAGGACTTAGAAATCTGCCATTTTCCCTTGCTAAACCGCCACCTCATACTTAGTTTATGCACCTTTGACTTCAACTTTATTGCATGGAAGACACATGTGCACCTTAGCATCATTTTAGGCTGCATTACTCTTCCTTTAGGCGCACATGGAGGGGTCTTAGAGCAGATTTTTTTTATGACACAAATCTGACTTGAGTGTTGACCAAGAGAACCACCTTACACCTTCCATCATGAGGCTGACTTGTGCAGATTTTTGCATGCTTTAGGCAGTCCATCATGAGCCAAATCTCCCCCTTTCTTCCACAAGCAACCAAAGAAGGATTTTGGGCTGCACCTCCCTCATCATTTGCGCACAAGGACTGCATCAATGCAGATTTTTGGCTGCCACAAAGCTGTCTTGCTTGTGGACTTAGTGAACCCTCTTACATGTGCTCATGATGCACCTCCTTCCCACTCCATCTTGTGCGCCTAGCTTGCTTGTTTATGTTTAAAATTCTGACTTTGGAAGCATCATTCAGATCTGAACTCTTCCCCCTCACCTCCTTGCATGTGCATAGTGTACTTTAGAAGCAACCTTGTGTGCAGCCCCACCTCTTCAAGTAACCAGAATTTTCATGATGCTTAATCATTGCCACCTCTCCTCACTTTCCCTTTAAGTATGCGCATAAGGAAGGGGCTGGCCTCATGTGCAAGTGCAGCCAACTTTCCTCCCTCATTCCCTCACTCTCCTAGCCGAACCTACAAGCTTCATTGGAGCAAGAAGACTTTGCTTAGACAACTCACCTTCCCTCACTATCCAGCCTTGTCCTCAACCTTGGAAGCTGTCCAAGATTGTCCCTCCTCACCTTTTGCGCATAGAACATCCTAGGAAGTGGGGACTTGTTGTGAAGTAGAGCTAGAAAGGGTGTGGTGAAGTGTGTGCTACAAGAGGTAAGCCTTGAACTTAGACCTCTTTCATGGTGTGTAATCATATGTGTGCTTGAATGTCTCCTTGAATATGTTTTGCTTTGGATTCTTGATTGAGCATGGTTAAAGTATAAGTATGGAGCCATTTTATGATGACTTGTATGCATGAGTTATAGAGTGAAAGCCTCATGGTTATGTTTAAGTTCATGCCACTGTTTTCTTGTATGAATATGCCACTGTTTTGAGGAGAAATATGCCACTGTTTCCCTATGAAGGTGCCACTGTTTTGAGGCTAGAAATGTCACTGTTTCGGTTTCACAAGACCACCATTATGTGCCACTGTTTCTGCATAAAAACACTCACTGTTTTAGTCCATAATATGCCACTGTTTTATGCATAAAATGCTCACTGTTTTAGTCCATAATGTGCCACTATTTCTGCATAAAACGCTCACTGTTTTAATGCCACATATGTCACTGTTTTGCACCAAAAACACTCACTGTTTTAGTACTTAATGAGCCACTGTTTCTGCATAAAATGATCACCATTTTTATGTCCAAACACCACTCTTTATGCCACTGTATTGGTGTTCAAGTACTCCTAATTATGCCACTGTTTTGATGATCAACAACCACTAGTTATGCCACTGTTTTAATGTCCAAAAATCACCAAGTATACCACTGTTTCAATGTGCAAATATCACCACTAATGTCACTGTTTTTAATGATCAAATGTTACCATTCATGCCATTATTTTGATGTGCAATACCTCTACTTATGTCACTGTTTTTAAGGTTCAAATGCCACTGTTATGTCACTGTTTTAAACGTTCAAATGCCACAGTTTGATGTCACTGCTTCTGCCACTGTTGATGTCCAAAGAGCCACTGTTTCTGTTTCAAAATGGTCACTGTTTCTGCTGTATGTTCACTGTTTTCCTGCTGTAAAACGTCACTGTTTCTGTCCACTATTTTTAAGGAAAATACCACTGTTTTCTGTTCACTGTTTTAAAAGAACAACTCACTGTTTCTGCTCACTGTTTTAAGCACAAACGTCACTATTTTCTGCTGTAAAAACACTGTTGTATGCTCACTGTTTTTCTGCTGTAAAACACTGTTGTATGCTCACTGTTTTCCACTGTAAGACACTGCTGTATGCTCACTGTTTCTGCTGTAAATAGCCACTGTAAATGATTGGTTGTAATTGATTTAGGTGCGCTTAAGAAGTGAGATACTTCGCTGCTGTTTGGTATTATTTAAGGCACGCAAAGGTAAGTGTCAGGCGATATTGCCTAATGTGACTATTGACTACTGGTATAAAATTGTGACATGATGCTCCATATTCCGTAAAAATATTATGTTCCATTATGATGAAAGGAAACTGCCAAAAATGTGCCGTGATGGCTATATGATTATGAGGTAAAGACGTTATGTGGCAGCATAACGCATATGAAAAGTATATGTGCCGTGATGGCTATATGAAAGGTATATAAGCATGCACCTTACATCATACCGCATTTTTACGCTTTGTGTGTGAAAGCATAGCATGACATGCATGTATCATGATCATATAGGCCTTGTTTTAGAATAGTTATGTACAGGACCATGTGTTTGAGCAAGCATCATATAGGCATCCCCAAGGTACCGGGGTATGGGACACTTGGCATCAGTCCGCATAGGCCCACAGTTGGAATCCACATGGAGCTCAGGTGCCAAGGGTATATTTGATTCCACTGTGAAGTGCGCGCACGACGGTGCTAAAAGCGCAAAGGAAAGGCGTTATATATACGCAATATATGAATATGATGAAAAGGGAAAAGGAAAAGGAACAAGGATATGTTGAAGTGACTGTTTATGATTTTGTGCCTAGTTAATACTGTTATATTACTGGTTTTGTTGCCACACTACTGGGATTATTCTCACCCCTTCGGGGCTGCTATTTTTCCAAAATGGCAGGAGGATGTAAAAGCACATGAAGACGTGATGTTTGCTGTTGCTTGCTGATGAATGGACTTGTACTGTTGCTGTTTGTTTGATTGGATGACTGTAATGCTTAATATTTTGGCACTCTTGGATGACTGTAGACTCTATCATCTCTATTTTACCTTGAACTTTTATGAACAGCGACCGTTTTGGAAAATCTTTATGAAAAGAATTTAAGTGCTGAAATTTTTACAGTGCACCTTACGGGTGATGTTTTTATGAGCAAACGAACTCTGATTTACTATTATTTTATATGCACGCGAAGCCCCAAACGTGCTCTTTCTAAATCACTTGAAATATTTTTTATCACCCAAACAGAAGTTATAAGATCTATTGAAATGCCTTACGGATTTGTATACTGCTATGAGATTCTTTGTTAGCTCATGTGACGTTAACGTCTCTAATTCCGCTTAGCAAACGACTCTCTTGGATGCATACAAGGGAGGGCGTTACACTAATTTGTATCAGAGCAGTTTGGTCCATGGATTTGCTTGTGTTTGATTGAATTGATTGTTGTTTGTGTTTATCTGCTGATTGACTGTCTAAATGTGCTATAGTTTAAGTATGTATTAGCTAGTTTAGTTGATTGTTAGGGCCGTTCTGTGATAAGACACGGATGCATAGTTAACTTGTCCGAATTGAACCCGAGTACCTACTTGGGACTGCTGCCATGAATAACTTGCGGTGAGCCTGATCAACTCATTTCCTGATATTGTGAGTGCAGAATCATGGCAGGTGGTCGCAGTTCAACTCGGGGAAGGTCTGGCGATGCGGAAGAGGATCTTATCACTACCATTGGGGGACTGGCAACGTTTATCCAGAATATGAGCCAAGAATGGCGTGATCATAGGCAACAGAATCAGAACCAACCCCCACTGCATGACAATGCAGAAGAAATTGCCCGTCGGAGGTTGAAAGACTTCCGCAACTTCCAACCACCTACCTTTGAGGGTGAAGACAACCCCGAGGCTGCAGCAAAGTGGTTGCAGATGATTGAGCATATTTTCGAACGCATGGCATGCCCAGAAGCGCAGAAGACTAATTACGCGTCGTACCAGCTGATGGGAGAAGCTTTAACATGGTGGAATGGTGCGAGGGCTCTGCTGAGAGCTCAGGACGTTGAACTGACGTGGGCCGTATTCAGACAAGTATTTTTGGATAAGTATTTCCCTAAGGCAATGAGAAGAATGAAGCACACTGAACTGCTGTCACTCAGGCAGGATAACATGACGGTTAATGAGTACATTGCAAAATTTGGGCAGCTGATCGAGTACGCCAACTTTGACCGGAACATTTACGATGAAGAATGGCAAGTGGAGAAGTTCGAAAGCGGATTACATCCGGAAATCCGTAAACTCATTTTGACGACGGCTAATCGTACACTTCCGGAACTCATCAACCAGAGTCGTCAGGCAGAAGGAATCATTAATGAGGCCAAGAACTTGAACAAGCCACCAACACAATTCCACGGAGGAAACCGAGCAAGCAGATTCTTCAGGACGGCACCTGGTAGGGGTCGAGGCAGAGGTACGCAGTTGCAGGCGCGGCCTGGAAATTTTAAAAGAAACTATACTGTGGGTCAATCGTCGACTGGACGACAGGGCGCGACTGTTTGTGCTATATGTGGAAAGAATCACTTTGGAGTCTGTCGCAAGAACAACAATGCATGTTTCAGATGTGGCCAGCAAGGACATTTTGCTTACAAGTGCCCCCAGAACGCTGACCAACAGCCTACGCAAGCTCGGGTGTTCACATTGGATGCAAATGAGGCACAGAAGTTTCCCAACCTGATCAAAGGTAATGTCACTTTAAATGGTCACCCAATTTCTGTTATCTTTGATTCTGGAGCGTCTGGCTCTTTTATGGCAAAGCATACTGCTATGAGAATAGGCATTACCCCAACCCCGTTGCCTTATGAGTTACACATCAGCACACCTACTGGAGGATCGTGCACAGCCTCAGAGATCTGCAGAGGTGTTACCTTGCAGTATGAAGGGAACACGTATACAGTTAACTTGGTGGTCCTGCCGGTATTCAACTTCGATGTGATTATCGGTATGGACTGGTTGACGGAAAACGGGATAACTTTGGATTGTCGAGCGGGGAAAGTCGTTGTTCCTGCGAAAGATGGTAATTTTCAACCTTTCTCTCTCATTTCGTTATTGCAAGTTAGAAAAGAGCTCCGCAAGGGAGCAGCAGGATATCTTTTGTCGATCGAGGCTGAGACCTCGGTTGACAATCAAATTCAGAATGTACCGGTAGTTAGAGAATTCGAGGAGGTATTCCCGGATGAAATACCTCGATTGCCTCCTCATAGGGAAATAGAATTTTCTATCGAACTTGTTCCTGGAGTTGGACCAATCTCCATTGCCCCGTATCGTATGGCGCCGTTGGAACTTCGCGAGTTGAAGAAGCAGATAGAAGGGCTTTTGGCCAAGGAATTTATCAGACCGAGTACTTCCCCATGGGGTGCTCCAGCCATCTTGATTAAGAAGAAGGATGGAAGTTTACGTCTGTGTGTAGATTACCGTCAGCTGAACAAAGTAACGGTGAAGAATAAGTATCCGCTACCGAGGATCGACGATTTGATGGACCAGCTGAGAGGAGCCAGAGTCTTTTCCAAGATAGATTTACGATCGGGATACCATCAGATCCGGGTCAAACCGGAGGATATTCCGAAAACCGCTTTTAGGACTCGTTATGGGCACTACGAATATCAGGTGATCCCATTCGGACTTACGAATGCTCCAGCGGTATTCATGGACTACATGAACCGCATCTTCCGCCCCTTTCTTGATCAGTTTGTTATTGTGTTTATCGACGATATCCTGATTTACTCAGCTAATGAAGAGCTGCACGCGGAACATCTGAGGATTGTCTTGCAAATCTTGAAGGAGAAGCAGTTGTACGCGAAATGGTCGAAGTGCGAGTTTTGGCTTAAAGAGGTCCAGTTTCTGGGCCATGTCATTTCATCAGAAGGTATCGCGGTGGACCCCAGCAAAGTTGAAGCCGTCATGAATTGGGAACGACCCAAGACTGTCACCGAAGTAAGAAGTTTCTTAGGTCTTGCTGGATACTATCGAAGGTTCATCCAGAATTTCTCTCAGATAGTGCAACCTCTTACTCGTCTCACTCGGAAGGATAAGCCTTTTGAGTGGACTGAAGCTTGTGAAGAATGTTTCTTGGAACTGAAGAGCAGATTGACAAGTGCTCCCGTACTCACGATTCCGGATCCTACTCGAAAGTTCGAAGTATACTGTGATGCGTCGCTGAAAGGACTTGGATGCGTGTTAATGCAGGATCGTATGGCGGTAGCTTACGCATCTCGACAACTAAAGCCTCACGAAGAAAATTATCCTACGCACGATTTGGAGTTAGCAGCTATTGTGTTCGCACTTAAAATCTGGAGGCACCACTTGTATGGTTCGCAGTTTGACGTGTTCAGCGATCATAAGAGTTTGAAGTACTTGTTCGATCAGAAGGAGTTGAATATGCGGCAACGACGGTGGATGGAATTTCTGAAGGACTATGATTTTGAACTTAAATACCACCCAGGAAAGGCAAACGTGGTAGCTGACACCCTGAGTAGGAAGACACTGCACACTGCAACTCTGATGATGGAAGAGCTGAAATTGTTTGAGGCCTTTCGAGACTTGAACTTATCGGTAGACGAGAGAGGGAATAGCATAAGATTGGGAAATATACAGGTGGAGAATGAACTGATCAGTAGAATTAAGGAAGCTCAGAAAGATGAAGAGTTAGTCCGTGATTTGGTTGGCAACTAAGATGTTGCAAAGGATGAGAATGATAGTTGGAGATTCCAAGGTCGGTTAGTTGTGTCGAATGAAGAGTTGAAGCAAGAAGTTTTGCAGGAAGCCCACAAGGTAAGTATGCAGTTCATCCTGGATCCACGAAGATGTACCATGATTTGAAGACCTCGTTTTGGTGGCCGGGTATGAAGCGTGATATTGCTAAGTATGTATCTCGGTGCTTAACTTGTCAGAAGGTGAAGTACGAACATCAGAAACCGTCGGGACTCCTTCAACCTTTGGAGATTCCCGAATGGAAGTGGGACAGCATTGCGATGGATTTTGTAGTTGGACTTCCTCGGACGCGAGAAGGATATGATTCTATCTGGGTGATTGTTGATCGTTTAACGAAGTCAGCTCATTTCTTGCGTGTTAGAACCACGTATGATACAGAGAGGCTTGCTAGAATTTATCTGCAGGAGATTGTGAAGCTGCATGGAGTTCCTACGAGTATTGTCAGCGATCGTGATCCCAAGTTTACATCTAAGTTTTGGGAATCTTTTCAAGGAGCATTAGGGACCCACTTGAGGTTAAGTACTGCTTACCACCCGCAGACCGATGGACAGACAGAACGCACCATTCAAGCATTAGAGGACATGTTGCGAGCATGCGTTTTGGAGTTAGGAGGCAGCTGGGATAATTATCTGTCTTTGATTGAATTTGCTTACAACAATAGTTACCACTCCAGTATTCAGATGGCACCATACGAAGCTTTGTATGGGAGAAAATGCAGATCCCCTTTATGTTGGACTGAAGTAGGTGAGCGAAGTATGTTAGGACCTGATCTAATTCAAGAAACATCCGAACAGGTAAAGAAGATTCGAGAAAATATGCAGCGGGCTCAGGCCAGACAGAAGAGTTATTACGACAAGCGTCATAAGCCTCTATCTTTCGAAGTCGGAGACCATGTATTTTTGAGAATCACACCTACATCGGGACTCGGAAGGAGAATGGGAGTAAAGAAGTTAAGTCCTCGATACTTAGGACCGTATCTGATTATGGATCGGATTGGAGAGTCTGCATACCGGTTGGCCTTACCGCCCAATCTGTCAGGAATTCACAATGTATTTCATGTGTCACAGCTACGGAGGTATCTCTCTGATCCATCTCACGTATTACAGCCGGAAGAAGTGGAACTAAAGGAAAATCTGACGTATCAAGTACAACCGTTCCAAATTCTTGAAAGATCCGTCAAGCGACTCCGTTCTAAAGAAATCCCTTTGGTGAAAGTATTATGGAACAACAGATCAACAACTGAAGCCACTTGGGAGCGCGAGGACGACATTCAGAAACGCTATCCAGAACTGTTTAGCTCTTAAGTAAGTTTATTTTGCGGACAAAATTCCTATTTGGTGGGGAGAGTGTAACATCCCGCATAATCAGTAAAATACATAAGTACTATATGTTATAGATGAAGGTGTAGATTTCGGATTTATGGTTTATGTGTGATGGCTTGCGAATTGTTTGATCTTTATCCTTGGATGAGACTAAGGTAAGTATTTAAATTAAATCATAGGAGGGTGCATATGTAGACATGTGAATTTAATCATATGAGTAATGTGAGTGTGTGTTAGAAGGCTTTAGTGTTTATTGGACTTTGGAAGTGGGATAGTGTGTGTGTGGACTTGTCACTTTTGAACTTATGTGATTGGATTCTTTGTGTGTGGGGCCAATGGCCCAAGGATGGCTTTTGGACCTACCTTGATTCAGCCCAAAGTTGTAACCATTCTTATCTTCCCCTAAGCCTTGTCCAACAAGGATGTCTTGTGTACCAAGGAACCTTCACATGGCAACCTTTTTACCACCCTTTCTTGCGCACAAAAGAGAGTGATTAGGACTTAGAAATCTGCCATTTTCCCTTGCTAAACCGCCACCTCATACTTAGTTTATGCACCTTTGACTTCAACTTTATTGCATGGAAGACACATGTGCACCTTAGCATCATTTTAGGCTGCATTACTCTTCCTTTAGGCGCACATGGAGGGGTCTTAGAGCAGATTTTTTTTATGACACAAATCTGACTTGAGTGTTGACCAAGAGAACCACCTTACACCTTCCATCATGAGGCTGACTTGTGCAGATTTTTGCATGCTTTAGGCAGTCCATCATGAGCCAAATCTCCCCCTTTCTTCCACAAGCAACCAAAGAAGGATTTTGGGCTGCACCTCCCTCATCATTTGCGCACAAGGACTGCATCAATGCAGATTTTTGGCTGCCACAAAGCTGTCTTGCTTGTGGACTTAGTGAACCCTCTTACATGTGCTCATGATGCACCTCCTTCCCACTCCATCTTGTGCGCCTAGCTTGCTTGTTTATGTTTAAAATTCTGACTTTGGAAGCATCATTCAGATCTGAACTCTTCCCCCTCACCTCCTTGCATGTGCATAGTGTACTTTAGAAGCAACCTTGTGTGCAGCCCCACCTCTTCAAGTAACCAGAATTTTCATGATGCTTAATCATTGCCACCTCTCCTCACTTTCCCTTTAAGTATGCGCATAAGGAAGGGGCTGGCCTCATGTGCAAGTGCAGCCAACTTTCCTCCCTCATTCCCTCACTCTCCTAGCCGAACCTACAAGCTTCATTGGAGCAAGAAGACTTTGCTTAGACAACTCACCTTCCCTCACTATCCAGCCTTGTCCTCAACCTTGGAAGCTGTCCAAGATTGTCCCTCCTCACCTTTTGCGCATAGAACATCCTAGGAAGTGGGGACTTGTTGTGAAGTAGAGCTAGAAAGGGTGTGGTGAAGTGTGTGCTACAAGAGGTAAGCCTTGAACTTAGACCTCTTTCATGGTGTGTAATCATATGTGTGCTTGAATGTCTCCTTGAATATGTTTTGCTTTGGATTCTTGATTGAGCATGGTTAAAGTATAAGTATGGAGCCATTTTATGATGACTTGTATACATGAGTTATAGAGTGAAAGCCTCATGGTTATGTTTAAGTTCATGCCACTGTTTTCTTGTATGAATATGCCACTGTTTTGAGGAGAAATATGCCACTGTTTCCCTATGAAGGTGCCACTGTTTTGAGGCTAGAAATGTCACTGTTTCGGTTTCACAAGACCACCATTATGTGCCACTATTTCTGCATAAAAACACTCACTATTTTAGTCCATAATATGCCACTGTTTTATGCATAAAATGCTCACTGTTTTAGTCCATAATGTGCCACTGTTTCTGCATAAAACGCTCACTGTTTTAATGCCACATATGTCACTATTTTGCACCAAAAACACTCACTGTTTTAGTACTTAATGAGCCACTGTTTCTGCATAAAATGATCACCATTTTTATGTCCAAACACCACTCTTTATGCCACTGTATTGGTGTTCAAGTACTCCTAATTATGCCACTGTTTTGATGATCAACAACCACTAGTTATGCCACTGTTTTAATGTCCAAAAATCACCAAGTATACCAATGTTTCAATGTGCAAATATCACCACTAATGTCACTGTTTTTAATGATCAAATGTTACCATTCATGCCATTATTTTGATGTGCAATACCTCTACTTATGTCACTGTTTTTAAGGTTCAAATGCCACTGTTATGTCACTATTTTAAACGTTCAAATGCCACTGTTTCTGCCACTGTTGATGTCCAAAGAGCCACTGTTTCTGTTTCAAAATGGTCACTGTTTCTGCTGTATGTTCACTGTTTTCCTGCTGTAAAACGTCACTGTTTCTGTCCACTGTTTTTAAGGAAAATACCACTATTTTCTGTTCACTGTTTTAAAAGAACAACTCACTGTTTCTGCTCACTGTTTTAAGCACAAACGTCACTGTTTTCTGCTGTAAAAACACTGTTGTATGCTCACTGTTTTTTTGCTGTAAAACACTGCTGTATGCTCACTGTTTTCCACTGTAAAACACTGCTGTATGCTCACTGTTTTGCTGCTGTAAGACACTGCTGTATGCTCACTGTTTCTGCTGTAAATAGCCACTGTAAATGATTGGTTGTAATTGATTTAGGTGCGCTTAAGAAGGGAGATACTTCGCTGCTGTTTGGTATTATTTAAGGCACGCAAAGGTAAGTGTCAGGCGATATTGCCTAATGTGACTATTGACTACTGGTATAAAATTGTGACATGATGCTCCATATTCCGTAAAAATATTATGTTCCATTATGATGAAAGGAAACTGCCAAAAATGTGCCGTGATGGCTATATGATTATGAGGTAAAGACGTTATGTGGCAGCATAACGCATATGAAAAGTATATGTGCCGTGATGGCTATATGAAAGGTATATAAGCATGCACCTTACATCATACCGCATTTTTACGCTTTGTGTGTGAAAGCATAGCATGACATGCATGTATCATGATCATATAGGCCTTGTTTTAGAATAGTTATGTACAGGACCATGTGTTTGAGCAAGCATCATATAGGCATCCCCAAGGTACCGGGGTATGGGACACTTGGCATCAGTCCGCATAGGCCCACAGTTGGAATCCACATGGAGCTCAGGTGCCAAGGGTATATTTGATTCCACTGTGAAGTGCGCGCACGACGGTGCTAAAAGCGCAAAGGAAAGGCGTTATATATACGCAATATATGAATATGATGAAAAGGGAAAAGGAAAAGGAACAAGGATATGTTGAAGTGACTGTTTATGATTTTGTGCCTAGTTAATACTGTTATATTACTGGTTTTGTTGCCACACTACTGGGATTATTCTCACCCCTTCGGGGCTGCTATTTTTCCAAAATGGCAGGAGGATGTAAAAGCACATGAAGACGTGATGTTTGCTGTTGCTTGCTGATGAATGGACTTGTACTGTTGCTGTTTGTTTGATTGGATGACTGTAATGCTTAATATTTTGGCACTCTTGGATGACTGTAGACTCTATCATCTCTATTTTACCTTGAACTTTTATGAACAGCGACCGTTTTGGAAAATCTTTATGAAAAGAATTTAAGTGCTGAAATTTTTACAGTGCACCTTACGGGTGATGTTTTTATGAGCAAACGAACTCTGATTTACTATTATTTTATATGCACGCGAAGCCCCAAACGTGCTCTTTCTAAATCACTTGAAATATTTTTTATCGCCCAAACAGAAGTTATAAGATCTATTGAAATGCCTTACGGATTTGTATACTGCTATGAGATTCTTTGTTAGCTCATGTGACGTTAACGTCTCTAATTCCGCTTAGCAAACGACTCTCTTGGATGCATACAAGGGAGGGCGTTACATATTTCTATCCCAAAAATCTCAATAACTGTACTTTTAACTCAAAAATTACACTAATTTATTTATTGAAGCCTTTTAGTTAATTCAACCCAATAATGCATGATTAATTACTTAAGCACATGCAATTTTTAAATTAAACAGGTTAACGATATTATAATAAGCCTTTAATTCTTTCAATTATAACAGAAAACTCATTGGTTTAAGTGTGTTGGTTATGCAACTTGTGTGGCAAGAGGAATGGCTCCTGGTGCTCACATTGCAATGTACAAAGTTTTTTGGTTCAATGGCTGTGTAACTCTGACAACATGGCTGCAATGGATGTGGCAATTTGAGATGGCATGGATATTCTATCACTGTCTCTAGGTGGCTTCCTAGTGCCTTTATATGATGATAGTATTGCCATTAGAAGCTTTAGACCAACGGAGCATGGGTATATATGCAGCAGGAAACAATGGTCCAATAACAATGTATGTTGCCAATGAAGCTCCTTGGATTACTACTGGTTGTGCAAGCACAATAGATAGGAAACTCCCAGCTATAGTTCACATGGGTAATGGATAAGCTCTCTATGGAAAATCCATGTATCCGATGAACAAAATAATGAGCAATCACAAAGAACTTGAGCTAGTTTATTTTATTGATATAGACAGGGAGAGTCAATTTTGTCTTAGAGGGTCTCTTCCAAGGGTAAAATAGGCAAGTAAGATTAATTGCTAATAGTGTTAAAGGTGGACTTGGATAGAAAAAAATCACTAGGGGGTATTTGATAAGAAAAAAAAGCATAAGGTGTAAATGATAAAAGAGTAAACCACATGGGGGTTTATGAACTTTTCACTACTACTAATAATGAAATAATCTGCCAAAATATGGAAACTGTTAGGTTATGTATTTTGTAACACCCCGTGTTAACCCGGTTTGTTAACATGTCATCGTATTAAGCCACGCTTAATTAAAAATTTGCAGAATATCTTTTTCTTTTCAATTATGATGTCATTATCATTAACAAGTTGAATTACTTAATTCATTTTCATAAAAGCATTTCCTGTATGTAAGTTGCAAAAGACAGCTAACTGGAATACCTTATAAAATAGATTAACTGTGTATATCTAAATCACGGAACTACAACACGCAGTCCGGATCGTAATCCTGATACATTATTATAACTCGAATCTAAAATAAAACATAGTCAATCAATGCGGCATGAACAATCCTCATGCTCACCAAATAAGGAAACAAAGCCCATCAAGCCTCAACAACAACAACATAATAATAAAGCTAACAGCAAAATAGCAACAAACATATCCAGCATCCAAGCATAATCATCATAAAGCAGAAATATCAGCTAAGCTCCGGCCTCATACCGCTAGAAGTCTCAACCCTCGCATTACCTGAACCTGAAATGGTGCCCTAAACGTGGGGTGAGATCTCTAAACATAAATCTCAGTAAGACAATGGGTCATCAAGGATCTTCCACCCCAAGCTCACTTACATGTGCAATATAAGTTCAAAAACAGTTTAACAATATAAGTTTCAAAACTCAATGCAGTGCAATAGATATTCTTGCCATGTGTGTTTTAACTATTCTACAGGCCAGAGAATTGCAAGAATATGTCTATTACCTACAGTTAGTACAAGGAACATCGCTTGCACCTCCCCCACAGCTTCACCATCTTGTATGTACCACATACTCAGGCTTACCGTATAGGTGGAACACCACATGCATATCATAAAGGCACTCGCATATAACAGCTCAACAGCATTTATCAAATAATACATGAAAACAACATCATGCATATAAACCATCCCCCCATGAGACATGATGGAACCAACAATGGCAAAACCGATGACACGAAAGCTTACCTTGCAAGCTAACTATCCAAGCCAAGAGTCCACATAAGCTCAAAGTCATCAAATAGCACAATCACAGTCTTTTTACACCAGAAATATCATCAATACTCATGATCTATAATTTCATGTCAAAATGAATACGTTTTCTTTCTCATTTTCGCTTACTGCAAGCCTTTCTCAAAGCCGTAAGTATTAAATTGCGTTTACTCTTTTTAAGACTTTAATTGCAGCACTTTACCAAAAATTCTAAGATTTTAATATGTTAAGCTAGACATCTCTAGATTTACAACGACATATTATATGTCTCGATCGGAGTTGTATAACTCTGGTTATGTTTTATGCAAGGTGACTGCTGTAACCTGAATTTCCAGCAACCAAGATGTGAATTCAAAATGACACCGAGATCAAACCATTTACCCAATGGCTACGAAATTTTACAGGTTTGTAGCCCTATGTTTTAGCTTCACATAGGTCCAAACGACACTCAATTTGGAGCTCTGTAGCTCAAGATATCGAATTTTTACGAAAACAAGTTCGTTAGTGTCCAGACCAAAATATCTGGATATTTCCAAAGGAATATCGGGATATCAATATCCGGATATTTCTGGAGGAATATCCGGATATCAATATCAGGATAACAATATCCGGATATTGGTTTTCCAATATCGGGATATTTTGTGACAGAATGCCAAAAATGCATTTTTTTCAAGAGTTTTTCTACAAGCTTCAACTTTTAACGACTTTTTGACTATTGTAGCCCTTATGTAATAATTAATTACCAAATTGACCTTGATTATAAACTATTTCAAAAATTTAGCCTCTCCAGCAAACATAACACCAATCTGCCCCTGTTTGACCTTTGATCACCGAACCTACCCGGGTATCACCCTTCCTACCCGGGTATATTTTGAAATTTTTTATCTACCCGGATAGGGAAGGAGATACCCGGGTATATTTCTTAAATCTGGAAAATGTTTGAATTATTTACCCGGGTAGGGAGGGGGCTACCCGGGTAAATATGCATAGTTCTTGAAAAATTAAGAACAAATTCAAGTCAATTAACAATAATTAATGGCTCGTGGGACGGACTACGAGTCCCAACAAGTAATTAACAATAATTAATGGCTCGTGGGAAGGACTACGAGTCCCAACAAGTAATTAACAACAATTAATGATGATTACAACAAAGCAAAAAAACAACAATTAATGGCCCAGCTTTATCTAAAATTTCTCTACCTAGTAAATATTAAACGTCCGTCCCTGCCATATTCTAGTGTATCGCAGCGGTAAGCGATTTATTTACTCTAGCAAAACTCTTCCTCGATAATGGATGGTCACGAAGATTTCTCGAAAGTTCCAATTTTTTTACGCAACTCCTATAGAAACTGGCATTTATTTCGAACTAACTCAAAGTAAAGATAACATGAGTCTATAGCATGCGCGCGTAATTGATGTATATGGACAGAACAATCTTATGAAGAAGGTAAGTCAAATACTCAAATTAATGGACATTGACCAGATGAAAGGAATCTAGTGGTTGAAGATCGATGGATGGAAAGGTTTCATGTGTAAAACATTAATGTTGCACGCTTGAATTAATGGCTCATGGGAGGGACTACGAGTCCCAACAAGTAATTAACACCAATTTATAGTGATTACAAAAAAAAAAAACAACAATTAATGGCCCAGATTTTCATTTCTACATTAATTGACTTGACTTTGTTCTTAATTTCTTCAAGAACCATGCATATTTACCCAGGTAGCCCCCTCCCTACCCGGGTAAATAATTTAAGCATTTTCCAGATTCAAGAAATATACTCGGGTATCCCCCTCCCTATCTAGGTAGATAAAAAATTTCAAAATATACCCGGGTAGGGAGGGTGATACCCGGGTATGTTCGGTGGTCAACTGTCAAACAAGGGCAGATTGATGTTATGTTTTTTGGAGAGGTTAAATTTTTGAAATAGTTTATAATCATGGTCAATTTGGTAATTAATTATTAAATAAAGGTTATACTGGTCAAAAAGCCACTTTTAACACTTCTAGACATTCAAGCATGCATTTTTAAACACATTTAAGCTAATGATCATCTAGGTTATTTATTTTCTTCATTTAACATACCAAGGCTCAAGCTTTAACCATAAGACTCATGATCAAAGGTTCAAGAACATACCCAATGCTTCAAAACAGAAATGGATGATGCTCTTCGAGCTCACTTGAAGCTCCCAAAGTCAGACTAAGCATAACCCACGAAAATGGTGATCAAGAGTGGTTCCTTCACACCAAAGGTCCCTCCAAGAAGCTCACACAACCAAGAAAATGGTTCTCACACCACTAACCCAAGGAGGCAGCACCACAACTCAGAAAATACACTCACAAGAATCTATTTTTCTCCTACCCCAAGGTTGTTCTCAAGTGTCAACTAGTTTAGAGGTGAAGAAATCAAAAGAAAAGAGAGAACTTGGAGAGTTTTCCATGCAAGAAGGCCATGGAAGAAAGGTGGCAGAAGCTCCTTCAGAAATAGCACATAGGAGGCACAAGAATCTGACCTAGAAGTGTGTGTCATGGCCTTATATAGGCCACTAATTTAAACGCGCGATATTAGCATTAATAGCTACGCTTAGCATTTTAATTCCAAACTTTGGAATCTGAACCTACTCATTTTTCTAAGATTTGTCATGTTTTTTTATTTTATTTTTCACAACACCTTTCTAGTATGCGCTTTTCCATAGCCAGTATCAGTTCTGCCACCAATTCTCATTATTTTGACCTGAAACTTGTTTTACAAGTCCTACATGTTATTCTAGGAATATTCATGCACTTATTATAATTTTCCGGGATACTTCGTCAGTACGCCTTTATACCGAGTAGCAGAACCAGTATCTGCACTTTTCATCCGAAAAGCGACTTTAAACATTCTTAAACACTTACTATAACTATTTAAGCCTTCTCATAATTATTAGGGTCAATTATGAAATTATCTCCTAATCCTCGTATTTAATTAATTAATTTCCTTAATTAATGGTGCTAGTTCTTACATTCACCCTGTAGGAACCCGCACTGCTAATTAAGAAAATTAATTAATTAAATGTGAGAATTAGAAGATAATTTCATAATCGAGCCTAATAATTCTTATGTGGCTTTAATAATTATAATAAGTGAGTATTAATGCTGAAAGTCGCTTTTCTGACAAAAAGTGCAGATACCGGTTCTGCTACCCGGTATAAATGTGTACCGGTGAAGTTTACCGAAAAATTATAAAAGTGCATGAATATTTCTAGAATATTATATAGGACTATTAAAACAAGTTTCAGGTCAAAATAATGAGAACTGGTGCCAGAACTGATACTGGCTATGGAAAATCGCATACTGGAGAGGTGCTCCGAAAAATAAAATAAAAATATGATAAATCTTAGAAAAAAGAGTAGGTTAAGAATCTCAAATTTGGGATTAAAATGCTAAGCGTAGCATTTAGCGCTAATATAGTGCGATTAAATGGGAACCGGCTATAAATAGCCACTTGCACACAACCCTAGGCTGATACTCAGCCACTCCTACGTGGGTTTGTGTGTGTTGAGCGGTTGCCTCTATTTTCCTCATTATTCCATTGCTCTTCTTCACCAAAAAACCTCCAAGGCACCACTTTTATGAGAGATTATCAAGTAAACACTTGGGAGTGAGCATTGTGAGAGTGTTGTGAGCTCCATTGTGAGTTGTGGTGTTGTTTCCTTGAGTTTGAGGTGCTGAGTTTCTGAGTTGTGAGGGTGAAACATTTATCTTGGTTGTTGAAGCTCCAAGTGTCAACCTTTGGGTAGAAAGATCAAGTCTTGTGTACCATTTTCGTGCATCCTAGAGGTCTAGACCTTGTGGCTGTATGGTGAGCTCCAAGAGCATCATCCACCTCTGTTTTGGTGCTTGGGGTAAGTGTTGACCCTTGAACTTGAGTTTTCATGGTTAAAAATGGAGCCTTGATGCATGTAATGAACCTATGATCATAACCTAACGTTGGGTAATGTTAAACACATCTAATAATACATGTTTAAGCTACTGGAATCGTGAAATAAACCACCTTTGGGAAGGATATCTCGCGAAATGCAGAACTGCATTCTGTCACGAAATATCTGGATATAGTATCCGGATATGGATATCCGGATACTGATATCCGGATATGGGGTCTCTGATATCCGAATATGGATATCCAGATATGATATCCGGATATGCCCCCGACATATATCCGGATATTCTGGGTTTTTGATGAACAGTAAGGTATTGTTCATACAGATGTGAGTTATGGGTTTGTGGATCCTCTTTTGATGAAGTTGAACTTCTTTAATAATTAAATTAAGTCAGAATCAAGGGATTAAGGGCTTGTGGCTTTGTAGGAAGCCTTAAGACGTAAATCGTAAAAGGATAGACGTAGTCTTTATGTTATGCTTTTGAGCAATGTTTATTTATATGATTGCTGGTTTAAATTAGATTGTGATTCTGCTGTGTTTGGACCATGAACTGTATGGACTCTTGGCATTGGATAGTTAGCTTGCAAGGCAAGCTTTCGTGTCGTCGGCTTTGCCATTGTTGGTTCCACCATGTCCCATGAGGGGATGGTTTATATGCATGATGTGATTTTCACGTATTATTTATGAAATGCTATGGAGCTATTAAGTGAAATCTCTTATAATATGTATGTGGTGTTACTCCTACAAGAGGCCAAGGGGTGGTCCTGCGGGCGAGTACAACAATGGCTAGTACCGTGTGAGTCTAGATAGATTCCTAAATTTCTCTGATCAGTAGAATTGTTATAACACGCATCACATGATTATCTGATGTATTGCACTATTTTGGAACTTATATTGAATAAATGCTTTTGAACTTATATTTGCACATATAAGTGAGCTTGGGGTGGAAGATCCTTGAGCACCCCTTACCTTACTGAGATATCTTTGTTTAGAGATCTCACCCCACGTTTGGGGACGTTTATTTCATGTCCAGGTAATTTGGGGGCTGATGCCTCTGGCGGCAGGAGGCCGGAGCTTAGTTGATTTTACATGCTTATGCTGACATGTTGGATATGCCTGTTGCTATTATGTTTAGCTTCATTTATGATTCTGTTGTTGCTGTTGAGACTGATGTTGGGCTTTGTTGCCTTATTTGGTGAGCAGTGGGATCGTCCATGCCACATTGACTTGCCTTTATATTTTCAGACGTTAGTTGTAATAATGTATCAAGATTTGTCTAGGCTACGTGTTGTAGTTATGTTATTTAAATACTCACTGTTGTTTTATATTATGAGGTATTTCAGTTAGCTGTCTTGCAATTTACATTCAGGCAATGTGTTTTATGAAAATAAATTAAGT
>JAVKPL010006591.1:0-27101 GCA_032173675.1 Gastrolobium villosum | reverse complement strand
ACACATTGAATATATATGCACCAACACATTGAATATATATGCACCAACACATTATGTACATTACTTTTCACCCTTTCTTTCAATTAGAATGTTTTTCCCAGCTAAAAGTTTGTGCATTTTGATATTTCTGACTACAAGGATTTAGATTAAAAAAATGCAGCTAGTTCAATTTACAGATGTGTAGAAAATAACAATTTTATATTGTCATTTAGATAGTGAAACATATCATATCAAAATTCTCTCGCGATTTCCTGCTACCGGAATCAACCAATTGAATTAGAGCTTTTGATGCCTGAAATTCAAACACAATTAGTGCAACACACAAGATACCGGCTAGGATAAGTTATTTGCAACTACCAATATTTTGTACATGTATCAAAAGATAAAAAATAATTTGTACCATTGATTATGGTGTATTCAGGACATTGTTGTATCGCTGTTAACTTATGAAGTAAAAATTTCAAATAGGAATTACTGAAATAGATTTTCTCTTTTGATATTAATGGGATCAATTTAATAAGTAAACCTGCCTTTTAAAGATTCAAGGGTTACTAAATGGTAGAGTAAAATAGTAACATTCACAATCAATCAAGAGAAACAAATATAGCAATAGTAGTATTGGTTATAGTAGCATGCAACAATAGCAATTATACTTGTTAATTTTTAATTAGTTTGATTGATAATTTCTCTCATTTTTACAAACAATCATTATCCTCCCCATTTAAGAACAATAATCAAGGGTGCATGAGCTTAGAACATGGAACCTAGTGCTGGTGAGTAACTCTCATATTAGGTCTTGAATTGTTGACCTGGGTATTCAATTGGATTCATTATAGAATGACCAGGATTCTGCATGTGCTGGATTAGCCATGGTCATCCGTTTCATTAGAGCATGATGATTCATAAGATAATAGTTTTAAAAGTAATTCTAAAGTTTATGGATTTTCTCTAGACAGTCTTTGATTGCTGATAATGAATTTGTGTGTCTTATATGGCAGGCTGATCATGCCCTTTTGGAAGAAACTAAGGAGGTTAATCAGCAACTTACTGACACTATAGTAGACATAAGCGATGAAGAAGTTGATCCAACTGCAGCAGCTGCTGCTGAAGGAGCAGAAGGGACCATTTTCAAATGTTCTTTCAATACTGTGGCTCTCAGCCGAAGCTTAAAATCCCAATGTTCTTCAGAACAGATGGTGAGCTCTCAGAACTTTTAAACCATATACATCTTAAGTATTTATTTTTCTTTCTTGTAATAAAACTTTGTCCTTATTTGAATTTTACTACCATGCAGTCACCAATTCAACCCCTGCGCTTAATTGTGCCTACAAATTATCCTAATTATTCCCCCCTACCACTTGACGAGCTTCCAGTTGAATCCAGGTAAGAGAGTAAACATTTTGGCATCTCTTATGTGTTTGTCTTTTTTTCTTTAGCTGTATATTATTTTCCAGTTGACTCCAAGTAAGAGAATAAACATTTTCTTTAACTGTATGTTATTTTTCTTTAACCTCATTTTGGCATCTCTTACTATGTGTTATTTTCCAGTTGAATCCTAATTGTTCCCCCATAGTAATCTAGATATTCTTTCAATTGTGTGATGATAATGGGGTTCTGAAGTTGTATTTTGGCATGTTTCTTCTAGTTATATTGGATGCATATTGAGTGTTTGATGAAATGTTAGCCTATTTACACCCCTAATAGTTGGCAATGTTTGGGACACGTCACAGTATTTTGAGCTCAAATATGCGCGTAGGTAAGCTAGTTGCACGCATAGTATTAAGGTGAAATTAGTTCTTGAACCTCATGGTAGGAATGTTACATTATTATTGATATTGATGCTAGGGAACCATTGAATTAATGTGCAAAATCTATTTATTTATTTATTTATAATGCTACTGCCCCATTATTGTCTTGGATGAGTGGTAAGAAGAGGGATAGAACCTCTTATAACTTATTGAGAAAATTCTCACACCTTGTGGGTTCATGTGGCAGGTCTGAAGATCCAAAAGGATGGTTCCAAGCTGCTATGATGCTGATACGCACTACTTTGAAATATGGATTTTGTATATAAATGACATTTTGTTGTGTAAATGAGCTATAAGGGATTGTCACTAGACTTTTGTTTTTGGGAATGTAATGTACTCTGCTGAATTCTTATGTTATCCTCCTCTTGCTTATCTTATCTTATATATTAGAAAGTAAAACCGTTTGTTGGAAAGTTTGATGACGTGTCGTGCTCTCCTTTAATTTCAGCTTTGTGTTCACACTTAAAGGAATTTGAAATGTTTCCTGTTATAGTAGCTTTTTAAATTATTTTTTAAGCTTAAAATTTTAAAACAGCTTTTTAAATTATTTTTTAAGCTTAAAATTTTAAAACATCAATTGAAATCCGATTAAAAAAATCAATTTTGACAAACACAATTAAGTTCCCATTATCTCTTTATTGGAATCTGCAAAAGTTGGAAGTTGCAATATTTTATTGAACCTTATTGGGAGCTGAAAGTAAGTTGGAAGCTGCAACAATTTATTGAACCTTATTGGGACCTAAAAAGTTTTTGAAAGTTGTGCCTTATGGTACTTCTCAAATAATGTATTGAGTTTTTGTATAAATAGGGAATTGTTGCTTCTTCTTTTTTATCTTGCCTGCATTTTTTTCCCCTTCTGTTCACTTCTTCAACACTTCCAGCCAGCAAATTGGGTGCTACTCACGGATGTGCCCTCATTTTCTGGGATATTGGAGCAGTAGATGTGGTAAAGGAATTTTTTATTTATTTTGGTGCTACCAGCCAGCAAATTGGGTGCTACTCACGGATTATGGGTTACCCTTTTTTGATTTTTCAATTTTGCAGCTTCGCTTTCTTTTCTTTTTTTAATATGCATCATACAATTGTGGTTTCATAATAGCGAAAAGGATATATTATTATATATTCTTTCCTTTTCTTATTTATTTTTTTATATTTTATTTTTTTCTCCACCGAACATAATTACTAATATCCTTTGTATATCCAAAAAAAATTAATGAATTTTCTTTATTTTATGTATGACTTTTATTATGTATCCTTTGTATATCCTTTTTATTTTCTTTTTATTTCTCTAGTGAAATTAAATGTGAATAAATTATTGAAATTCCAAAAATTAAAGAAAATAGCAGTAATTAATATACCTATTAGGAATAAGTCATTTATTGTCTAATTGCTGATGTAATAATGAGTTGTCAATTCGACGTGAATGAGATATGGATAGAATCCTCATCAAGATGGGAGTTGCCAATGCTCATAATGATAAGATGAAAAATTAAAAATAATTATACGAGATATAGAATTTAAAAACACAGATGAATGAAAAATATTTTATTTTAATTTGAAATTTAAAATATTTAAACTAAATAGTTAGTGCGAAAAGAGTTCAACATTAATTAGTGACAGACAGGTGCATTAATATCACACTTCTTTATTAAAATTCAAAATTGGAAATTTGAAATTCAATATTTAAATTTTTTTTTCTCCAGCGAAATTAAATAATATTCAAAACTTATTTCGGTAAAACTTTCAAAAAAATTAACATGCTTTAAATGTGAATAAAAGATTAAAATTCCAAAAACATCTCCCAATAAAGGAGAATAACTTTATTTTAAGGATTACATTGATTGAGTAATAAACCCTAAACATCTCATAATTAGTTTTATTTTAAGGATTACATTGATTGAGTGATAATTGGTGTATTTGAACAAATAATAGAGTTTTAAAAGTGTTCAAAGAAGGAGATGAAAATTCAGATATAATAGTCCAAGTTCAGTAGAAATTCTCGCATTTATAATTTACTTACTGCTTTGCCAATTAGTTCCGATCAATTGGATCAGCAGTATTTCAACCTGATTCTGATAGTTGACACGTGTTGAGAATAGAATTTTGGTTGATGCCACATGACCTTAAACTTTATTCTGAATCTTCCACGCTCAAAATATATAATTGACTTCTAATCAAACAGAGAGACTGAATTGTGATATTTCACATACAATAATTTAGACATCACCTAATTGCAATATAAAAAAAAATCTTACTAACATAAAAGGTGTAAAGGTTCTTATAAAATGATCATCAAATGAGTTTTGTTCTTTATTTAAAAAAAATATAAATTGATCATATTTTGATTACAGAGTGATAACGCACATGCCTACGAGGCAATACTGAATAAAAACATATCATAAGAATTACGACAAAAAGGGGGATGTGAATATTTAGTTGAATGTTCTTTTTCTTTAAATGGAATGAAATTTTATTGTGACTCGAAGCTAAAGCAAACGCTGCAGTTTTTCAAAGAATATGGAGAAGATCACAAGAAGTGTTGGTGCGGATTCAACAGTTTCATGTGGAACCCAAGTACGAAATAATGAAAACCAAAAAGGGGCACAAACAACCACTGACTTTTGACCTGCTTAAACTTTAATAGACGATATTTAAAAGATGAGTTTGAACGAAAATGACAAGGATAGACCCTAATCCGATGGCAGAGTTATGAATACGAGGTATTAAAAAAGAAAAAAAGAAAAAGCATGACACACTTTTTATGTAATATGTCAAATATTGTAGTTAATGACGAGAGGAGGTTATTGTTTGATTTAACCAACATTTTCTTTATGGAAAAATGTGTAAATATGGATGTAGAAAATTAGGTAGAGAAATATTATTATGGTTGTTTGATTTAACCAACACAGTTGATTGTGACCAATGTTCTTAAAATTGAAATGGTCATTAAATTGTAAAGATAATGATACACATCTAATTGCAGTCGCATTTCATCAATGATAACTAACATATTATAAAAAAGTTTAAACGAAAAAATGACTACGAACGAAAATGACAAGGATAACCAACATCTAAATTTAATAAAAAATTATAGATTAAATGAAAAAAGTTTAAATTATTAAAAAAACATATATAGTTGATAAAAAATAATTTAATTTAAAAATCTTATATATTAGAAAATAAAACCATTTGCTGGAAAGTTTGATGATGTGTCGTGTTTTCCTTCAATTTCAGCTTTGTGTTCACATCTACAGGAATTTGAAATGTTTCATGTTATAGGCTTAAAATTAAAAAAAATGGAAATCCGATTAAAAAATAATTTTTGACATACATAATTAAATTCACACTATCTCATTATTGGAAGCTGCGAAAGTTGGAAGCTACAACAATTTATTAAATCTTATTGGGAGCTGAAAAAGTTTTTCAAAGTTGTGCCTTAGTGGAAGCTGATAGGTTTTTTTGTAATATATATATATATATATATATATATATATATATATATAAATGAATATATATATAAATGAAGCCCATTTGTTGGAAAGTCTGATGATGTGTCACTATAAGAACCCGCACCGCTAATTAAGGTAATTAGCGAATTAATGATGATAATTAGGAAATAATTCCATAATTGATCTTAATAATTATTATGAGGCTTTAATAATTACAATTAGTGGGTAAGAATGCTGAAAGTCGCTTTTCGGAAGAAAAGCGCAGATACCGGTTCTGCTACTCGGTATAAATGCGTACCGAAAAAGTATCCCAGAAAAATATAACGAATGCATGATAATTACTAGAATATTATGTAGGACTTGTAAAACAAGTTTCAAGTCAAAATAACGTAATCTGATGCCAGAACTGATACTGGCTATGGAAAAGCGCGTACCGGAAAGGTGCTCCGAAAAATAAAATAAAAGTATGACAAATCTTAGAAAAATGTCTAGGTCTAGATTCCGAAGTTTGGGATCAAGATCTTTTACTTTGCTATTAAGGCTAATACTGCGCGTTAAGTGGCCATGTGCCTATAAATAGACACACTAAGGCACACAACCCTAGGCATACCATTTTGAACGTGAGTTTGGTGGCTGAAGGAGAGTGGTTACTGTTTCATTCCTTTCCCTCAACCCTTGAGGATCAAGTCTTCACCTTTTGGCTTGGTTTCTCCTCCTTTTCCTTCCTATACACTTGTGAGCATCCTTGTGGGAGTGAGAGGAGTGTTCTTGGCTGTGTTTCAGCTGCTGTGTGTGAGGTTAGTGGGCTGGGTTGGTGAGTTTGAGTGGTTTGAACCTTTGGCTTGGCATTGGTGGTGCCAAGGAGCCATCTTGTGGTGCAAGAACCCATCTTTGTGGTGTCATTTTCGTGCTCCTTCTTAGGCTGAGTTTGAAGTGTCTTGGGAGAGCTCCAAGAGCACACCTTGCTCTGTTTTGAGCTTTGGTAAGTTTCCTCACCTTTGATCTTAAGTTTTAATGCTTAAAGTTGGTGTCTTGGCATGTAAAAGGTTAAAATGAAGTAACCAACACCTAAGTGAACTTGTATATGCTTAAAAATGGATCCTTTAACGTGTACATGTGTTAAAAGTGGGATCTTTGGACTGGATATTCACGAAATGCATAAACTGCATTCTGTCGTGAGATATCCGGATATTTGTCGAACAGATATCCGGATATCGATATCCGGATATTGATATCCGGATATGGGGCCTGGGTATCCGGATATGGCATATCCGGATATGTCCAGTGTGATATCCGGATATGACATATCCGGATATGTCCCTCATGATATCCGGATATCCTGGGTTTGCGCGGACAGTAGCTGTGCTGTATGAACAGTAAGCTATTGGGGGTTTGTGGACCCTAGATTAAGGAAGTTTAACTTCTGTAATTAATGAACTAAGTCAGAATCATGTGATTAAGGGCTTATGGCTTTGTTGGAAGCCTTAAGACGTAAAACGTAAAGGAAAGGCGTAGTCTTTAAGTTGTATGCTTGTGATAGATAAATATTGATGTATTATTGGTCCATATCAGATTGTGATACTGCTGTTTGTGGACTTGTGAGTGGTTGGACTCTTGGCTTGGATAGCTAGCTTGCAAGGTAAGCTTTCGTGTCCTCGGTTTAGCCATTTTGTTGTTCCACTATGTCCCATGGGGATGGGTTTATGCATGCTGTGTTACATGCTTTAATGTTTTGAAAATGCTGTTGAGCTATTTATATGCAATGTGCTTTTATGAGATGCATGTGGTGTCCACCTATACGGTAAGCCTGAGTATGTGGTACATACAAGATGGTGAGGCTGTGGGTGAGGTGCAGGTAGCGTCCATGTACTCATGTAGGTATAGACGTATTCCTACATTTCTCTGGCCAGTAGATTTGATAAACACACATGGCATGATTAATTGCTGCATCGCATAGTTTTGGAACTTATATTGTAAATACTGTTTTTGAACTTATATTACACATGTAAGTGAGCTTGGGGTGGAAGATCCTTGAGGACCCCTTGTCTTACTGAGATTTCTTGTTTAGAGATCTCACCCCACGTTTGGGGACGCTTATTTCAGGATCAGGTAATGTTGAGGGCTCAGGTGGCAGGAGGCCAGAGCTGAGCTGATATTATGATATGCTGACGTGCTGGATTGACTGTTATGTTTTCCGCTTTGATTATGTTATTTATGTTGAGACTGTTGTTGGGCATTGTTGCCTTATTTGGTGAGCATGGGGTTTGTCCATGCCACATGGTTTGACTATTGTCTTTTAATTTGCTGTTGTAATTAAAGTATCAGGATTTTGGCCCAGGCTATGTGTTGTAGTCCTGTGGTTTTAGATACTCACTTATTATTTATATATGAGGTATTCAGTTAGTTGTCTTGCAATTTACATACAGGCAGTATTTTATGAAATTGATTAAGAAATCAAGTTGGTTAAGTTTAATGACGTCATAATTGAATTAAAGAAAAAGTTATTCCGCATTTTAATTAAGCGTGGCTTAATACGATAGTATGTTAACAATCCGGGTTAACACGGGCTGTTACATTTTATGGTATCAGAGCACTTTCTAGGGAAAAGCCTGTATGTATTGCAATAACTTAGGATGTGTCGTTGCGTGTCTACTTTGCGTTCTCTCTGATTGGTGTGTGTGATGATAATGCATATGTGACCACATGGCGTGGGCCTGATCAACTCATTCTTTGTGTAACTTGTGCAGAGTCATGGTGCCACCAAGGAGGAGCACTAGTACGAGTGAGGATCAATCGGATCCTATCCTGGCTGCATTGGCTGAGATGCAGGCGGCCCGACTAGCCGACCAGGAGGCCACGAGGTTGGCAAACCAGGCGATGCTGGACGCTATTCGAGATGCGAACCGGCGAGCCACGGCAGAGGTTCTGGAGGAGAACCGGATGGCCAACATGACTATGATGAGGGTCATGTTGGAGGAGTTGAGGGTTGGTCCTGCTGCTGGCCAGTGTCCTCCACCACCTCCACCGCCGCCACCGCCTCCACCTCCGCCTAGTCAACAGGAGGACACCCAGAGTCAGATGGGTGAGGGCAGTAACTTGACGGGGGCCATGCAGACCATCCCCGTATTTGCTGAGGATCTTGACGAGATCGATCGCCGGCTAAATGCTTTCCGCAAGCATAAGCCACCTTCTTTCGACGGATCTTATGATCCCATTGCTGCTGCTAGATGGCTTCAGGCGCTGGACAAGATTTTCCGGATCATGCAGTGTATCGATCCGCAGAAGCTGTTGTTCGCCACTTACATGCTGGAGGGCGAGGCCCATGAGTGGTGGACCAACCTTTCTCACATCTACGAGATGCAGGGCCATGTGATGACGTGGCCATTCTTCGAGGAGAGCTTTCTGGGTCAGTACTTTCCTTATGACTCACAGGAGAGGAAGCAGGGAGAGTTTGACCGGTTGGTGCAGGGCTCGTTGTCTGTCGACGAGTACCTGGCTAGGTTTAATGAGCTGGTCAAGTTCGCTCATTTCCGCATGGCGAGTCCGACTCCTGTATTTCTTGCGGCAAAGTTCCGGAGGGGACTTAATGAGGACATTGCTGGACATCTTGCTGGTTCCGCTTCGAGAGACTTCGGGGCGTTGGTGCAGCAGTGCCGTGATATTGAGGACTATTGTCGTGCGAGTCTGGCAAAGAAGGCCAAGATTGAGGTGCCACAGGGTACCGGCGGTTCCGCTACCTGGAAGAACAAAAATTTTGCAAACAAGGGCAAGGGCAAACAGTTGGCGGCTAAGCAAGCGCCAAATCAGTTTAGAAAGACCGCTACTCAGGGGAACACAGCGAGACCTCCTGCCCCCAGATGCTCGGGATACGGGAAGTCACACTTTGGGCCGTGTTCTACCGGTCAGCTGATTTGTTTCCAGTGTGGCAAGGAGGGCCACTATTCCAGAGATTGCCCGACGGCGAGAGTTGCTGCAGTGCAGGCTGTGCCTTTACAGATGGTTCCTACTGGGGCACCAGCAGTGCCACCTACTACGGGGCGTGTGTATACGTTGGATCGTCAGCAGTCGGACAGAGCTCCGAACCTGGTCAGAGGTACTGTTACCATTGGTGGTTCAGCTGTTGATGTGCTTTTTGATTCCGGGGCAACGCACTCTTTTGTTGCTACCCCTATTGCTGTGGGGCTTGAGTTGTCCAGTGATGTACTTTCTCCACCGATGCGGGTGACCACCGCCACCGGAGAAAAATGTTTGACTTCCACTGTTCATCGCGATGTAGCGTTTCAGTGGGATGGTCGTGACTTCTCGGTAGATCTGATAGGATTGCCGATGGCCAACCTTGAGATTATTCTGGGCATGGATTGGTTGTCCAGAAACTGTGCACTGATTGATTGTTGTGCCAAGAGAGTGGTGATGTCTCCGGGTGGGTCCACAGCCAGTTCCTCACCGTTCATTTCAGTCCTGCAGGCGAGGAGGGCCTTGAGAGCAGGGGCATTTGGCTATGTCATGTTGGGAGGTTTGGTGAGTGGGACACAGGAGGATCTCACTGGCATTCCTGTGGTGAGGGAATTCCTCGAGGTGTTTCCTGAGGAGATTCCTGAGTTTCCACCGCAGAGGGAGATAGAGTTCTCCATAGACTTATTGCCTGGTGTGGGGCCTATATCGTTGGCTCCATACCGGATGTCGCCACCAGAGTTGGCGGAGCTGAAGAATCATATTGAGGAGCTTTCAGCAAAAGATTTCATTCGGCCGAGTGTGTCTCCCTGGGGAGCACCGGTCATTTTTGTGAAAAAGAAAGATGGGACCATGCGGTTGTGCACCGACTACAGACAGTTGAACAAGGTGACAATCAAGAACAAGTATCCTCTTCCACGCATTGATGATTTGCTGGATCAGCTCAGGGGTGCTTGCGTATATTCCAAGATCGATCTCCGGTCCGGTTACCATCAGATACGGGTAAAGCCGGAGGATGTCCCAAAGACAGCATTTCGCTCAAGGTACGGGCATTATGAGTACTTGGTGATTCTGTTTGGACTCACAAATGCACCCGCAGTGTTCATGGACTACATGAACAGGATCTTCCAGCCGTACCTGGATCAGTTTGTGATCGTCTTCATTGACGACATCTTAATTTACTCCAAGACGGAGGAGGAGCATGCGGAGCACTTGAAGATTGTTTTGCAAGTGTTGAAAGAGAAAAAGCTATATGCTAAGCCGTCAAAATGTGAGTTTTGGCTCAAGGCGGTGAAATTTCTGGGTCATGTGATTTCCGCTGATGGAGTTGCAGTTGATCCTAACAAGATTGAGGCCGTGATGGACTGGGAGAGGCCCAAGACGGTTACAGAAGTGAGAAGCTTCTTGGGTTTGGCAGGCTACTATAGGAGGTTCATAGAGGGATTCTCCAAGATGGTGCTACCGATGACTCGCCTTACCCGAAAGGAGACTCCATTCGTGTGGACACATGAGTGTGAGGAGTGTTTCTAGGAGTTGAAGGAGAGACTGACTACTGCTCCAGTGTTAGTTCTTCCTGATCCTGCGGAACAGTTTGAGTTGTACTGCGATGCCTCCGGTAAAGGACTAGGCTGTGTGCTGATGCAGAAAGGGAAAGCGGTTGCTTATGCTTCAAGACAGTTGAAACCTCATGAGGAGAACTACCCGACTCACGACTTGGAGTTGGCAGCCATTGTTTTTGCTTTCAAGATTTGGAGGGATTACCTGTTTGGCATGAAGTTTGCTGTATTCAGTGATCACAAGAGCCTGAAGTATCTGTTTGACCAGAAGGAGTTGAACATGAGACAGCGAAGATGGATGGAGTTCTTGAAGGACTACGACTTTGAGTTGAGGTATCATCCTGGCAAGGCCAATGTGGTAGCCGATGCGTTGAGTCGCAAATCCGTGAGCTTATCCAGCTTGATGATGAGCGACTACGAGGTGATCGAAAAGTTCAGAGACTTGAGAGTGAACTCCTTGTTTGGGGGCGCACTGCTCGAAATGGAAACAGCGGAAGTGATTAATGAGCTGATGGAAAAGATTAAAGAGGCGCAAGTGCAAAGAGAGTGCCTTGATTATGTGAAGAACCAGGACGGTGTGTCTTGGAACGAGGATGGATTGCTGCTGTTCCAGAAGAGGATTGTTATTCCTCGAGGGCCATTGACCGAAGAGGTTATGGCAGAGGCTCATAAGGGCCGGTTTACTATCCACCCTGGTGCCACAGAAATGTACCAGGACTTAAAAAGGAATTTTTGGTGGCCGGGCATGAAGAAGGACATAGCGGTCTACGTGTCCAAGTGTTTGATATGTCAGAAAGTGAAGATCGAGCACCAGAAACCGTCTGGTAAACTTCAACCTCTTGAGATTCCACAGTGGAAGTGGGAAAGTATTTCCATGGACTTCGTGGTGGGATTGCCTAAGACTCAGGCTGGTTGTGACTCTATCTGGGTCATTGTGGACAGATTGACTAAGTCTGCCCATTTTCTTCCAGTGAAGGTGAGCTTCACTACAGAGCAGTTGGCCAAGCTTTATGTCCGCGAGATTGTGAGGCTTCACGGGGTGCCCGAGAGTATCATCAGTGATAGGGACCCGAAGTTCACATCTCGGTTCTGGGAGGCGCTGCAGGAGGCTTTTGGTACGCAGTTGAGATTGAGTACCGCCTATCACCCTCAGACTGACGGACAGACTGAGCGGACCATCCAGACATTGGAGGACATGCTGAGAGCTTGCACGTTGGAGCAGGGTTCTGCATGGGATAGGTACCTTCCGTTGGTAGAATTCTCGTACAACAACAGTTTTCATGCTAGTCTGGGCATGGCACCCTACGAGGCGTTGTATGGTAGGAGGTGTCGGACTCCTACCTGCTGGTCAGAGGTTGGAGATAAAGAGCTTTTTGGCTTGGACTTTGTCCAAGATACTACCCAGCAGATCCAGATGATCAGGGAAAAGTTGAAGCAGGCGCAGAATCGCCAGAAAAGCTACTATGATGTCAAGCATCGACCACTGGAGTTCAGTGAGGGTGAGCACGTGTTTGTGAAACTTTCACCTGTCACCGGTGTTGGACGGGCACTCGGAGTGAGGAAGTTGAGCCCGCGGTTCATTGGGCCCTACCAGATCCTTGGTAGAGTAGGACCAGTTGCCTATCGACTTGCCTTACCTCCAAACCTAGCCAACATCCACGACGTGTTTCACGTGTCTCAGCTTCGGAAGTACATAGCAGATCCTTCGCACGTGGTGCAGCCGGATGATGTGGAGGTTCGGGAGAACCTAAAGACTCCCGTCGGACCACTCAAGATTCTCGATCGAGGCGAGAAACAGCTTAGAAGCAAGATCATTCCGATGGTCAAGGTGCAGTGGACTGGTCGTAGTCCCGAGGAGTGCACGTGGGAGCGAGAGGATGAGCTTCTCCGACAGTATCCCGACTTTCGAGACATGTATGTTTCTGATTTTGAGGACAAAATCCTTAAAAAGGTGGGGTGAATGTAAGAACCTGCACCGCTAATTAAGGTAATTAGCGAATTAATGATGATAATTAGGAAATAATTCCATAATTGACCTTAATAATTATTATGAGGCTTTAATAATTACAATTAGTGGGTAAGAATGCTGAAAGTCGCTTTTCGGAAGAAAAGCGCAGATACCGGTTCTGCTACTCGGTATAAATGCGTACCGAAAAAGTATCCCGGAAAAATATAACGAATGCATGATAATTACTAGAATATTATGTAGGACTTGTAAAACAAGTTTCAAGTCAAAATAACGTAATCTGATGCCAGAACTTATACTGGCTATGGAAAAGCGCGTACCGGAAAGGTGCTCCGAAAAATAAAATAAAAGTATGACAAATCTTAGAAAAATGTCTAGGTCTAGATTCCGAAGTTTGGGATCAAGATCTTTTACTTTGCTATTAAGGCTAATACTGCGCGTTAAGTGGCCATGTGCCTATAAATAGACACACTAAGGCACACAACCCTAGGCATACCATTTTGAACGTGAGTTTGGTGGCTGAAGGAGAGTGGTTACTGTTTCATTCCTTTCCCTCAACCCTTGAGGATCAAGTCTTCACCTTTTGGCTTGGTTTCTCCTCCTTTTCCTTCCTATACACTTGTGAGCATCCTTGTGGGAGTGAGAGGAGTGTTCTTGGCTGTGTTTCAGCTGCTGTGTGTGAGGTTAGTGGGCTGGGTTGGTGAGTTTGAGTGGTTTGAACCTTTGGCTTGGCATTGGTGGTGCCAAGGAGCCATCTTGTGGTGCAAGAACCCATCTTTGTGGTGTCATTTTCGTGCTCCTTCTTAGGCTGAGTTTGAAGTGTCTTGGGAGAGCTCCAAGAGCACACCTTGCTCTGTTTTGAGCTTTGGTAAGTTTCCTCACCTTTGATCTTAAGTTTTAATGCTTAAAGTTGGTGTCTTGGCATGTAAAAGGTTAAAATGAAGTAACCAACACCTAAGTGAACTTGTATATGCTTAAAAATGGATCCTTTAACGTGTACATGTGTTAAAAGTGGGATCTTTGGACTGGATATTCACGAAATGCATAAACTGCATTCTGTCGTGAGATATCCGGATATTTGTCGAACAGATATCCGGATATCGATATCCGGATATGGTATCCGGATATTGATATCCGGATATGGGGCCTGGGTATCCGGATATGGCATATCCGGATATGTCCAGTGTGATATCCGGATATGACATATCCGGATATGTCCCTCATGATATCCGGATATCCTGGGTTTGCGCGGACAGTAGCTGTGCTGTATGAACAGTAAGCTATTGGGGGTTTGTGGACCCTAGATTAAGGAAGTTTAACTTCTGTAATTAATGAACTAAGTCAGAATCATGTGATTAAGGGCTTATGGCTTTGTTGGAAGCCTTAAGACGTAAAACGTAAAGGAAAGGCGTAGTCTTTAAGTTGTATGCTTGTGATACATAAATATTGATGTATTATTGGTCCATATCAGATTGTGATACTGCTGTTTGTGGACTTGTGAGTGGTTGGACTCTTGGCTTGGATAGCTAGCTTGCAAGGTAAGCTTTCGTGTCCTCGGTTTAGCCTTTTTGTTGTTCCACCATGTCCCATGGGGATGGGTTTATGCATGCTGTGTTACATGCTTTAATGTTTTGAAAATGCTGTTGAGCTATTTATATGCAATGTGCTTTTATGAGATGCATGTGGTGTCCACCTATACGGTAAGCCTGAGTATGTGGTACATACAAGATGGTGAGGCTGTGGGTGAGGTGCAGGTAGCGTCCATGTACTCATGTAGGTATAGACGTATTCCTACATTTCTCTGGCCAGTAGATTTGATAAACACACATGGCATGATTAATTGCTGCATCGCATAGTTTTGGAACTTATATTGTAAATACTGTTTTTGAACTTATATTACACATGTAAGTGAGCTTGGGGTGGAAGATCCTTGAGGACCCCTTGTCTTACTGAGATTTCTTGTTTAGAGATCTCACCCCACGTTTGGGGACGCTTATTTCAGGATCAGGTAATGTTGAGGGCTCAGGTGGCAGGATGCCAGAGCTGAGCTGATATTATGATATGCTGACGTGTTGGATTGACTGTTATGTTTTCCGCTTTGATTATGTTATTTATGTTGAGACTGTTGTTGGACATTGTTGCCTTATTTGGTGAGCATGGGGTTTGTCCATGCCACATGGTTTGACTATTGTCTTTTAATTTGCTGTTGTAATTAAAGTATCAGGATTTTGGCCCAGATGTGTTGTAGTCCTGTGGTTTTAGATACTCACTTATTATTTATATATGAGGTATTCAGTTAGTTGTCTTGCAATTTACATACAGGCAGTATTTTATGAAATTGATTAAGAAATCAAGTTGGTTAAGTTTAATGACGTCATAATTGAATTAAAGAAAAAGTTATTCCGCATTTTAATTAAGCGTGGCTTAATACGATAGTATGTTAACAATCCGGGTTAACACGGGCTGTTACAGTCACTCTCTCCTTAAGTCTCACATTTGTGTTCACACTACAAGTCATTTGAAAACTTTCATTCTTTAGTAAAATTTAAATTAAATAAATATAAAATAAAATCAAAATTTGTAAATAAAATGGAATATTACGTGAACAATTATTTGTGGCAGACAACTCATTTAATATACCACTACTTTCTACATTGGAATTTCCAAATTAATAATAACTCATTGCTTTCTAAAATATTTATTTTAACTTTTGAATTTCATTTAAATTTCAAATTTGAATTTGAATTTTAAAATTTGTAGTGGTGGGAAAACATTTGGACAATTATTGGTGGCAGATAGCTCATTTATTATCTCATTACTTTCTACATGGGTAATTGTTAACCATATCAATGCTGCATAAAAAAACTATTTAGTTAAAAAAATTATCATTATTAAAACGAAAATATTTTGTAAAAAAAACGCAAATATTTTAAATTAAATAAATATAAAATAAAATCAAAATTTGTAAATAAATAAAATGGAAAATTCTGTGAACAATTTTTTGTGGCAGACAACTAATTTAATATATTACTGCTTTCTACATTGGAATTCCAAATTGATAATAACTCATTACTTTCTGAAATATTTATTTTAAATTTCGAATTTCATTTAAACTTCAATTTTGAATTTGAATTTGGAATTTTAAACTTTGTTGTGGTGGGAAAACATTTGGACAATTATTGGTGGCAGACAACTCATTTATTATCCCATTACTTTCTACATGGGTAATTTTTAACCATATCAATGTTGCATAAAAAAAAACTATTTTGTTAACAAATAATCATTAAAAAAATGAATTTAATACAAAAGAATTAAAAGAGAAAAAAAATATAAAAAATGTATAATTAATACAAAAGAATTTAAATTTTAAATATTTAATATTTTTCAATTTTTAATATTTACTATCGGGTGATAAAATATTTAATATTTTTCAATTTTTCATTGAAAGAGTGTATTTAACACGGAAAAATATGTCATGAATGAATAACTAAAAGCTATTATTTGGAGAAAGTACACAACCTTCTATGGATATTTTGCACTACCTTTTATATGAAAAATTATTATGTCTATTAATAAAAAATATTTAATATTTAAAATTTAAACTTTTTAATTTGAATTTTGAAATTGATAGGTGGGAAAAGAGTTCAGCATTTAATATTTCTGTCAGGGAAAAAAGATATATATAATAAATTCGAATTTAATATAAAATTATAGATTAAACAAAAAATGTATTTAAAATTATAAAAATATAATTATAGTTGATAAAAAATATTTTAAATTTTAAATTTAAACTTCATAAGTGGGGAAAAAAGTTTAAAACTGGACGTGAAACAGCTATATTAATATCTCACTACTTTTTGCATAGGTGATTGTTAAGCCTATTAATAATACCACAACTTTCTGCTTCGAAAATTGTTAAGCCTATTAATAATATTTTGTTTAGTCTATTAAAAATATTTATTATTATATAATTAAACTAATAATTAAATGTGTTGGCCTGTCCGCCCCGCCTGCCAACACGTTTTTATGATCAAATTAAAATTTCACTATTCATTTTTTATAAATAAATTCCTAATTCATATTTCAATTTATGTAAATATAAATTTATAAAATTCCAAATACTAACGACACAAATTCTTGCAAAAAAATAATTATTTATTATTATTTTGTAAATCTAATTGTAATAAATGAAAGTTCATCTCTGAGATAAATTATAAAAACCTAGACGCAACTATAAGAGCCTTTTTTGTGTGGATAAACATAAAAACCTATTACATGCTAATAGTTAGACATGGCAAACTGGGCTCGGCCCGGAGGGCCGGCCCATCAACACATTCTTATAATTAAATTAAAATTTCATCATTATTCTTTTATAATTGAATTCCTAAATCTGATTTTGATTTTTGTAAATACAAATTTGTAAAATTTCAAATACAAATTTATAAAATTTCAAATACAAACGACACAAATCCTTGCAAAAAATAATTATTTGTTTTTATTTTTTAAATCTGATTGTAATAAATGAAAGTTCATCTCTGAGATAAAATATAAAAACCTAAATGTGACTATAAGAACCTTTTTTGTGGTTAAAATAAAAATATATTGCATGCTGATAGTAGAGGTGCAAACTGGGCTCGGCCTGGAAGGCGGTCAACCAACACATTTTTATAATTAAATTAAAGTTTCATCCTTCTTCTTCTATAATTAAATTTTTGCAAAAATAAAAAATAAAAAAAATTCCTAAATCTAATTTTAATTTTTGTAAATACGAATTAATAAAATTCAAAATACTAATACACAAATCCTTGCAAAAAAATAATTATTTATATAAAATGCTGATAGTTAAATGTTGCAAACTGAGCTTGGCCTAGAGGGCTTGCCCGCCCCACCTGCCAACACGTTTTAATAATTAAATTAAAACTCCACTATTCTTCTTTTATAATTAAATTCCCAATTCAGATTTCAATTTTTGTAAATACAAATTTATAAAATTCCAAATACTAACGACACAAAACCTTACAAAAAAAATAATTATTTATTATTATTTTATAAATCTAATTGAAATAAATGAAAGTTCATCTATGAGATAAATATAAAATCCTAGACGCAATTATAAAAGCCTTTTTGTGAATAAATATAAAAACCTTTTACATGATAATTGTTAGAGTTGGCAAACTGGGCTCGGCCCAGAGGGCCGGCCCACCAACACATTGTTATAATTAAATTAAAATTTCATCATTCTTCTTTTATAATTAAATTCCTAAATCTGATTTAAATTTTTGAAATTCAAATTTGTAAAATTTCAAATACAAATTACGCAAATCTTTGCAAAAAATAATTATTTATTATTATTTTTCAAACCTGATTATAATAAATGAAAGTTCATCTGTGAGATAAAATATAAAAACGTAAATGTGAGTTGTGGATAAATATAAAAACATATTGCATGCTGATAGCTAGATGGGGCAAATTGGGCTCGGCCCGGAGGGCCGGCCTACCAACACATTTTTGTAATTAAATTAAAATTTTATCTTTCTTCTTTTATAATTGAATTCCTAAATCTGATTTTAATTTTTGTAAATACAAATTTGTAAAATTCCAATTACTAACGACACAAATCCTTGCAAAAAAATAATTATTTATTATTATTGTGAAAATTTTATTATAATAATTGAAAGTTCATCTATGAGATAAAATATAAAAATCTAGACGCAATTATAAGAAACTTTTTTTGTGGATAAATATAAAACCTATTACATGCTGGTATATAATGTTGACAATTAGAGGTTGCAAAGTGGAGTCGTTCCGGAGGACTGGCCCGCCAATATTTTTTTGTAATTAAATTAAAATTTTGCTCTTTCTTCTTTTATATTAATTTTAATAACTCAAAGATTTGCCAACTCTATATGTACAAAAATTTGGAGTTAGGTAGCTAACAGTATTGATTTAAATAAAATGCAAATATATATTTTTATATTTTGCATTAACTTTTACAAGAAAGACGAAACAGATTTCTTTTTTTTTTTTTTTTGCATCGCACGAGTTATACTTAATTTTGAAAGAATTTATTTATGTAGGTGCTGATTTGGAACATTCTTCAAGAGAACTTAACGTTCTTAATGAAAAATCCATGTTATTTAAGGTCAACGTAAAAAAAAAAATTTTGAGTCATATAATGAGCCAACATATCAAGTTTCAAGTGTTTGAAGCAGCGAAACTATTGTCACCTCATTCTTTAAGTCTTTGGTGGACCCAAATGTATGTTGTTGTTTTTTAAAAAATTTCATTGTGGGTTCTTTATATTGTTAAAAGTTTTTAGCATGTGTATTGATTTTGATGCTTTTTAGACACATTTATTCCAATGTAAGCAAAAAATATGACCCATTTTTAGACATTATCTGGTTAATTTGCTTTCAAATCTCTTTCAGACAATGTTTTTTGGGTTCTAAAAAAAATATAACCCATTTTTTTTTGCTGAGACTATTACTTCTGGGTGTTAACATATTAGCGTAATTTATTTAATGAGCATTTGCATTTTGTATCGTAGGCACAAATATGATGGTAGAGGAGGATGTCCTTGGTAATGCATAAACATAGGGAATCACATGTTTGGTATGTGTTGAACTCATTCCTCCAATGATTGCTACAGAATGACACTGAATTAATAGCATTTTCTTATTATAGGTACAAGCTGATCTTTTAATTCCATATTTGCTTGATCTATTTGTTACCTTGACTTTATTGGTGGCTGTTATAATTAGCAATAAGTTGTATGCATTTTTTTTAGCCATCCTCATTTTAATAGTCTACTATGTCGTATTTATTTTTTACATAACTCATCGAGTAGATAACTATATTTGATTTGCATAATGTTGATCACTCTGGATAGCAGATTTTGTTTATGGTTGATATTTGCAAAGTTCTGTGTCAATGCTGTAATTTTTTCCGCCTCAAATATAGAACAAGATTGCAACACAGTTTTTTCTAAGTATAAGGTTTGTAGTGTGATTAACCAACCACGACGGACAACAAAAATTTTGATCTTTTTTCTCCGTGCATCGCACGGGTAATATACTAGTTATGATGTAAATGTTTAATCCGTGAAACTTTGCATAATCCTCTATGCTAGCGAGGGGTGTTATAGAAAATATTATTTTTACGAGACAATAAATATTACTCTTACAAAAAATATTTACTAATTTTTGATTCAATGTATTATATTAACAAATATTTGCAAGCATCTTACAAAACTCAGATTAAAATGTCACCTTAGTATATTAAAATTAGTTTTTAAACAATTAAAATGTTGGGAAAAGTTATACTTACTACTTATTTTTTCTTACTACCTCTTACCATCAAATTTAAACCGTTGATTTTTGCCAATTTAATAGTTATAATTTATTGTAAATTAATAATTAATTAATAAGTATGATCCCATAAATTACAACCGTTAGACTGATGAAAATCAACGGTTAAGATTTGGTAATAATAGGTAGTAAGTATAACCCCTCCAATAAATATTTACTATTTAATTCGATATTTAAATATCGAATTAATAAACTATGGACAAAAAATGAATAAATAAAATATATACGGAGCAAAATAACATTTAAAGTGCAGCGTGAATATAATAATTAGAGATAATTCAGTCTTCAAAATTAACACTGTACCGCGGTGGTACATATAAGATGTGTCCCATGGAGGGAGAAATATGTTGATATAAGCGGTGTCCATAGTGGCAATCTCTGATACCCGACAGTCCGACACGACATTTTTTTGAAAAAATGCGTGTCAGACACCGACACGTTCCGACACGTGTCCGCCATGTGGTCAATATTTTGGGACACGTGGTTAACTCTCCGACACGCTCTGACATATTTTTCTGACACGCTGTCAACTTTTTTCGACACGTGGTCAATGCTCCGACACGTATTTTTTTGTCTTAACTTTTTTTTATTAACTAAAAAAAAATCATTTATAAATCAAATTGTTTCTGTTATGAAATTTGACATGAAAAATTAACAAGGTTCAATTTTTTTATATTTATATTATAAAATTTGAATATTAGATTGTTATATGACTTATTATTAATTGTTATATGTATTAAATATAAATTACATTATATATATTATAAATATTATTTAATATCAAAACGTGTCCCAACGTGTTGAAATATGCCATTTTTTAGAATTAACGTGTCGGCGTGTCGTGTCTCGTGTCCCGTGTCAGTGTCCGTGCTGAGATCTGATAAATAATAATATTTTTTAAGAATCCTTCAAAACCCATCATGTTAAAATTACATGGATATCCGAAATACTTACTGAGATCTGATAAATAATAATATTATAAAATTATAACAAATGAAAAGAGTGTTAAACATAGTGTTTTTGTAATATTTGCTGATATCCGAAATATTATTTTATAAAATAATAATATCCGAAAAATTACGACGTCATTTTGGGGAAGAAATCATAGTGTTTTTTGTAATTTTTAATTTATTTAAAGGTTATAATAATCTTTATATTTATAATTTTTTAAGATTTTAATACCAAAACGACGTCGTTTTGGGAATAAATGCAGATAACTTATCTGCATTAACTGCAGAAATATTTTTCCCATAATCTAATTTAATTTTTTTCCTGTGTTTTTTGCTTGTTTGGGCTTTAAGCCTTTTTGTCTACAAAAAAAAATTATATAAATATGGAGTATAAGAAGAATATAATTAGTGGCCAGCTTCCAAATATGCAAAGTTTTGGTTTAAACTTAGAGAGAGAACCGTACCATTCCAACAAATTAAATTGCATTGTTTTAACGAGGAAGGTCATATTATTACTTTTTTTCTTATCATCTCTTACAACCAATTTTGTTATTATTGAATCAAAATCAAATCAGCAGTTATCAAATGGCTTTAAGTGAGAATCATAGATTTGATTTTGATCCGACCATGATAAAATAGTTGTAAGAGGTGGTAAGAAAAAAGAAAAAGTAGTAAATATAACTTATCCCAATTTTAATAAGGGATGAAATTTAGGTGAAATTTAAATTATTTGGTGCTTGTAGTGTTAGATTTTACTTTTTAATAAAAAAAGTAACTTGCATATCATTTTTTGAGGGAAGATATTCTTATTATCAAAAAAATTTACAATCAACTCACTACCTATTTAATTACCATTAGATCAGAGAGAGCATGCTGAAGTTTCTAAAGAAAGAGAAAATGCTAATATAACGGTGATTAAATAGATAGTGGGTTAATAATAGGTTTTTTGGGTAGTTAGAATACCCCTCTCTTATTTTCTAGTCATATAAAAGTTTTCACAATTTCAGTAAAAAAATATATTACATTCTTATTAGAACCTTTATTTAAAAAATTTTCCTTTGAGAAGAAAATAAAAACAAGAACAATAATTTACTGTGGATAGAAAGTAGGGTTCGTTTGATTGTGTTTTAATTTTTTTTATAAAATAAGTGTTTTTATGTTTTAAAAGTCAAAAAAATATTTCAAAAAAAAAGTCAAAAAAAAAATGTAGACATATTTTCTATATTTGATTCTAAAGACTAAAATATATTTAATTTTTAGACTAATTTTATAAAATAGGCCTTATCAAATATGTTTTTTATTTTGAAAATTAAATAACTATTTTCGGAAACACAATTCAAATTGGCCCTTAATTTTTGGAATATATTATTTCTCTTTTGATAAAATAATTTAATACTCAGAATCATGTAGTATAATAAAAATAATTGAGTTAACATGTTGTTGAGATTTTTTCTCCACCTATATCCAATTTTTAGGGGTCGAATCTTTTACGACGTGCATTCAAATCTAAATCTTAATAATTAACAAAATATATAAATTTTGAGTAATGTGGTTGTACATATTATCTGAGACAATAATTGAATTTTTGCAATAGTGACCTTTTCGTGCTGACTTGAGATCATGATATGCATCATACAAAGGGGGTCGTGTGTAAGAAATGATATAGAGCCTGTTTAGATCATCTTCTTTTTTTTAAGCTAGAAGCTACTTATAAGCTAAAGCTAAAAAAAAGCTTAAAAAAAGAAGAAGATAAAAGTTATTTGGTAATAAGATAAATTTTTTAGCTTAAAAGTATATATTTCAAGAAAATTATCTGTCTCTATCTTTATAACTCTTCATTATAAAAAAAATCACACAATCAAGAAAGGCAGATAAGAGTAAAAAAAAGCTCCTCCTAGAGGAAATTTCTACAATACTATTGTCTTACCCAATTTTCTATACATCACTCCAATAGAAATTAAACAATTAGGACATGTTTGGTATACATTATAGGATAAAGCTTGAAAGTATGAGACCTGATAGTATAAGACCTTATTTTATAAGACCTGGTAAAATTTTAATACTATCTAGTGTTTGAAATGATATTGTATAAGATAATATATTGTATAAGATATTATAATCCAATATTAGGTAATGAACTGTATAACATTAGATAGGATAAAAATAAATATTTTTGACAAAAATATTATATAGTATTATACACCGAATGCGCATAGAAAAATGGCAAAACAGAAAGTTGAGATTTCATAAGAGAGTAACCCTCCGGTTCTCAATTTCTAATTATCAAATAATAAAATTCAACTCCTAAAATAAGGGTCGTAAGCAACCTTTTATACACTAATTACAAATAGATTCAAAATTCAAAATCCTAAAATCCTAAAAATAAGGAAAATTCCTAAAATAAACATAATGACAACTAATCTCTAAATATAAATAAATAATTACAATTAAATTATTCAAAATACGTCCAAAATCTTATATCTCAAATCATGCCAAATGTGTTGCTTTCCTTTTCTTGTCAAACAAATCGCAACCATTGTTATAAAAAAAAGGAAACAAATCGCAACCATATCTGATGTTTTGACCATACAAGTAATAAAGTGATAAGAAAAGTTCTCTCCACAGATGTTTATCAATTAAACTTTTTCTCAAAGAATGAAAAATTCAAATAGGGTTGTGACAAATATTGTCAAATTGATGGAAATTCAAATCTGAAAATAAAAGACTTAATTTTTGTTTTGAGAAATAAAACAATAAAAATGAGAACAATATATTTTGTAAAAAGGATTAGTGTTTCTCAGCTTCATTTAATTATAATTTGTTATATTTTGAATTAGTGCTTCATTTAATAATTGGGCCATATTTATTGGGCCACAATTCTGGGCTTGGGCCAAGGCAAGTGCAATATGCCAACTATAAATGCATCACCTTGTAAGACGGAGACGGTAGCTTTATTTCTAATCCTTAATTCACCCGCAAGCTCCCGATTCAGATTCAGACAAGCCACCGCCGTTAACGCCGCCACCGCCGTCCACCACCTTCAGGTTTTCTCTCATCTCCGTGTGTTTATTTATCAGATAAATAGAGTTCCTCCCTCGTTGATATTGATCTTGATTAGAAAAAGCTTAATATCAGATTCTGTGATTGGTAATGTTTGATTGAAAGGCTGAAAAGGAAAGAGGTGTATTTCAAATCATCGGTATTTAAATTGGCAACTATAAATGCATTTTAATGTGTGCTCCTGACCCCATGGTGGTCCTCCCATTGAGAGAGTGACACATAGATTTGTTTATTTTTTATTTTTTATCTTTTCTTTCTCTCTCTCCTTAATCTCTCTTCCACTCTCTCTCCTTCACCCCACCAAATCTTTCCTGCACCCGGAGCGCCAAATTTAACCTCTTAAATCGGGGATATAAGACTCGAGATCATCCAACAAGGATGATAACCCATAAATTAATTGGAGTAATTCTGGATAATTTTTCAACACGAAGAAAAATATATGCAATATTTGAATTTTTTTTCCTTTTAATTAAAATTAACTTCTGCATAACAGATTTAGTTTCGGCTTACATTTTATTCTTTGGAAGAGAATTATTATTTTTGGATGCATTCTAGGTATAAGTTCAGTAAATTAGCATTCTTAGTCACAAAAATGTTTTGTGGGTTCGATTTGATGTCAGAGGGGTTAAGGTTATGACAAAATGACAAACCTGGAATGGGTTAGTTTGAGGGAACCCTAGATCGGATGAAGTTTGTTGAAAGTAGAAAATTAACCATCGAAGATTAAACTGAATATGTGAATGTTTGAACTTTGATGTTGGATTACGTGGATTTGGATGGATTATCGTGAGTGGGCCAGGGAATCAACTGGGCGGTGTATTGCTTCTGGTGGGTCCGCCACATATATTGTTTTTAATATTTTAATTGGTGCTTACTGGGATTTGTGGGTGGGATTATTAATAATTATTTGTATTTCACGAAAAATATCTTCTTAATACTGATTACTGAAGAAGCAGTATCGCATACTGATTACTGATTACTCGTCAGTAATTTCTGTTGATTATCTTTTTAATGCTTCTACAGATACATTTTCCCTTTATATGCTCTGCTTTCAGAGTCTGATTTGACAAGAACATTCTGTTTTTATGTTTCAATTAATTTAGAGTTGATGGATACCAATAATTGGAGACCTAAACAAGGCAATATGGATGCTAGTGAATGGAGAGGTCAAGTGCAGCCTGAGTCACGCCAAAGAATTGTGAACAAAATGTGAGCTTCAGTTTCAACATTGTATCCCTCATGTGATTTGTAGTTATTGACCATTGTTGCATACCAAAAGAATAATAAAATGACATAAATCATTGGTTCCATAGATTGGCAACTTTTTCGTGTGGTTTCTGGTCTTTTTTCTCCAAGGAAAGAAAAATAAATATACGGTGTAATTGTCTAATGCATATATATTATGAAACTTGTGCTCCGATTCTCTTACATTGTTTGTGTAATTGTGGAGGTAAATTAATCAGCCCCTTTGTTGTTGATCAGATTAGTATTTAAGTAAATTCCTAATTCATATTTCAATTTATGTAAATATAAATTTATAAAATTCTAAATACTAACGACACAAATTCTTGCAAAAAAATAATTATTTATTATTATTTGGTAAATCTAATTGTAATAAATGAAAGTTCATCTCTGAGATAAATTAAAAAAACCTAGACGCAACTATAAGAGCCTTTTTTGTGTGGATAAACATAAAAACCTATTACATGCTAATAGTTAGACATGGCAAACTGGGCTCGGCCCGGAGGGCCGGCCCATCAACACATTCTTATAATTAAATTAAAATTTCATTATTATTCTTTTATAATTGAATTCCTAAATTTGATTTTGATTTTTGTAAATACAAATTTGTAAAATTTCAAATACAAATTTATAAAATTTCAAATACAAATGACACAAATCCTTGCAAAAAATAATTATTTGTTTTTATTTTTTAAATCTGATTGTAATAAATGAAAATTCATCTCTGAGATAAAATATAAAAACCTAAATGTGACTATAAGAACCTTTTTTGTGGTTAAAATAAAAATATATTGCATGCTGATAGTAGAGGTGCAAACTGGGCTCGGCCTGGAGGGCGGTCAACCAACACATTTTTATAATTAAATTAAAGTTTCATCCTTCTTCTTCTATAATTAAATTTTTGCAAAAATAAAAAATAAAAAAAATTCCTAAATCTAATTTTAATTTTTGTAAATACGAATTAATAAAATTCAAAATACTAATACACAAATCCTTGCAAAAAAATAATTATTTATATAAAATGCTGATAGTTAAATGTTGCAAACTGAGCTTGGCCTAGAGGGCTTGCCCGCCCCACCTGCCAACACGTTTTAATAATTAAATTAAAACTCCACTATTCTTCTTTTATAATTAAATTCCCAATTCAGATTTCAATTTTTGTAAATACAAATTTATAAAATTCCAAATACTAACGACACAAAACCTTACAAAAAAATAATAATTATTTATTATTATTTTATAAATCTAATTGAAATAAATGAAAGTTCATCTATGAGATAAATATAAAATCCTAGACGCAATTATAAAAGCCTTTTTGTGAATAAATATAAAAACCTTTTACATGATAATTGTTAGAGTTGGCAAACTGGGCTCGGCCCAGAGGGCTGGCCCACCAACACATTGTTATAATTAAATTAAAATTTCATCATTCTTCTTTTATAATTAAATTCCTAAATTTGATTTAAATTTTTGAAATTCAAATTTGTAAAATTTCAAATACAAATTACGCAAATCTTTGCAAAAAATAATTATTTATTATTATTTTTCAAACCTGATTATAATAAATGAAAGTTCATCTGTGAGATAAAATATAAAAACGTAAATGTGAGTTGTGGATAAATATAAAAACATATTGCATGCTGATAGCTAGATGGGGCAAATTGGGCTCGGCCAGGAGGGCCGGCCTACCAACACATTTTTGTAATTAAATTAAAATTTTATCTTTCTTCTTTTATAATTGAATTCCTAAAT
>JAVKPL010006590.1:0-26494 GCA_032173675.1 Gastrolobium villosum | reverse complement strand
TATGAAGTTCTTCGATGGAAAATGTATTCCGTCGAAAACGGATGAATAAAATAAATGCAAAAGAAATTGATTTTGTGTTGTTTTTCGAAGGAAAATGGATTCCGTTGAAGACGGATGAAAAAAATAAATGGAAAAGAAATTGATTTTGTGAAGTTTTTTGACGAAAAAAAGGAAATCAGTTGAAGATTTTTGACGGAAAACGAATTCCGTCGAAAATGGATGAATAAAATAAATGAAAAAGAAATTAATTTTGTTAAGTTTTTTTGACGGACAACGGATTCCGTCGAAAATGGATGAATAAAATAAATGCAAAAGAAATTGAATTTAAGAATTTTTTTGACGAAAAATGGATTCCGTCGAAGATTTTTTACGCAAAATGTATTCCGTCGAAAACGGATGAATAAAATAAATACAAAAGAAATTGATTTTGTGAAGTTTTTAGACGGAAAACAAATTCCGTCGAAATCTGATGAATAAAATAAATGCAAAAGAAATTGATTCCGTGAAGTTTTTCGACGGAAAATGGATTTCGTCGAAGATTTTTGATTGAAATTGGATTCCGTCGAAGATTTTTGACCGAAAATGAATTCCATCGAAAACGGATGAATAAAATAAATGCAAAAGAAATTGATTTTGTGAAGTTTTTCGACGGAAAATGGATTCCGTCGAAGATTTTTGACAGAAAATGAATTCCGTCGAAAATGGATGAATAAAATAAATGCAAAAGAAATTGATTTTGTGAAGTTTTTCGACGGAAAACGAATTCCGTCGAAAATGGATTAATAAAATAAATGCAAAAGAAATTGATTTTGTGAAATTTTTCGACGGAAAATGGATTCCGTCGAAGATTTTGGACGGAAAAAGAATTCCGTCGAAAATGGATGAATAAAATAAATGCAAAAGAAATTGATTTTATGAAGTTCTTTGATGGAAAATGTATTCCGTCGAAAACGGATGAATAAAATAAATGCAAAAGAAATTGATTTTGTGAACATTTTTGATGGAAAATGAATTCCTTCGAAAATGGATGAATAAAATAAATGCAAAAGAAATTGATTTTGTGATGTTTTTCGACGGAAAACGGATTCAGTAGAAGATTCTTGACAGAAAATGGATTCCGTCGAAGATTTTTGACGGAAAATGAATTCCATCGAAAATGGATAAATAAAATAAATGCAAAAGAAATTTATTTTGTGAAGTTTTTCGACGGAAAATGGATTCCGTCGAAAATGGATGAATAAAATAAATGCAAAAGAAATTGATTTTGTATGTTTTTCGACGGAAAATGGATTTCGTCGAAGATTTTTGAGGAAAAATGTATTCTGTCGAAAATTGATGAATTAAATTAATGCAAAAGAAATTTATTTTGTGAAAATGGATGAATAAAATAAATGCAAAAGAAATTAATTTTGTGAAGTTTTTTTGACGGAAAATGAATTCCGTCGAAAATGGATGAATAAAATAAATGCAAAAGAAATTGATATTGTGAAATTTTTTGATGGAAAACGGATTCCGTCGAAAATGGATGAATAAAATAAATGCAAAAGAAATTGATTTTATGAAGTTTTTGGACGGATAACAAATTCCATCGAAAACGGATTAATAAAATAAATGCAAAAGAAATTGGTTTTGTGAAGTTTTTCGACGGAAAATGAATTCCGTCGAAAATGGATGAATAAAATAAATTCAAAAGAAATTAATTTTGTGAAGTTTTTTTTACGTAAAACGGATTCCGTCGAAAATGGATGAATAAAATAAACGCACAAGAAATTGATATTGTGAATTTTTTTGATGGAAAACGGATTACGTCGAAAATGGATGAAAAAAATAAATGCAAAAGAAATTGATTTTACAAAGTTTTTCGACGAAAAATGGATTTCGTCGAAGATTTTTGACGAAAAATGTATTCCGTCGAAAACGGATGAATAAAATAAATGCAAAAGAAATTGATTTTGCAAAGGTTTTCCTCGGAAAACAAATTCCGTCGAAAACGGATGAATAAAATAAATGCAAAAAGAAATTGATTTTGTGAAGTTTTTCGACGGAAAATGGATTCCGTCGAAGATTTTTGACAGAAAATGAATTCCGTCGAAAACAGATGAATAAGATAAATGGAAAAGAAATTCATTTTGTGAAGTTTTTTGACGGAAAATGGATTCCATCGAAAACGGATGAATAAAATAAATGCAAAAGAAATTGATTTTGTGTTGTTTTTCGAACGAAAATGGATTCCGTTGAAGTCGGATGAATAAAATAAATGGAAAAGAAATTGATTTTGTGAAGTTTTTCGACGAAAAAAGGAAATCAGTTGAAGATTTTTGACGGAAAATGAATTCCGTCGAAAATGGATGAATAAAATAAATGCAAAAGAAATTAATTTTGTTAAGTTTTTTTGACGGAAAACGGACTCCGTCGAAAATGGATGAATAAAATAAATGCAAAAGAAATTGAATTTATGAAGTTTTTCGACGAAAAATGGATTCCGTCGAAGATTTTTTACGCAAAATGTATTCCGTCGAAAATTTTTGACGAAAAATGTATTCCGTCGAAAACGGATGAATAAAATAAATGCAAAAGAAACTGATTTTGTGAAGTTTTTCGACGGAAAACAAATTCCGTCGAAATCTGATGAATAAAATAAATGCAAAAGAAATTGATTCCGTGAAGTTTTTCGACGGAAAATGGATTCCGTCGAAGAATTTTGATTGAAATTGGATTCCGTCGAAGATTTTTGACGGAAAATTAATTCCATCGAAAACGGATGAATAAAATAAATGCAAAAGAAATTGATTTTGTGAAGTTTTTCGACGGAAAATGGATTCCATCGAAGATTTTTGATGAAAAATGTATTCCGTCGAAAATGGATGAATTAAATTAATGCAAAAGAAATTTATTTTGTGAAGTTTTTCGACGGAAAAAGAATTCCGTCGAAAATGGATGAATAAAATAAATGCAAAAGCGGAAAACGGATTCAAATTGATTTTATGATGTTTTTCGACGGAAAAATGGATTCCGTCGAAGATTTTTGACGAAAAATGGATTCCGTCGAAAACAGATGAATAAAATAAATGCAAAAGAAATTAATTTTGTTAAGTTTTTTTGACGGAAAATGAATTCCGTCGAAAATGGATGAATAAAATAAAGGCAAAAGAAATTGATATTGTGAAATTTTTTGATGGAAAACGGATTCCGTCGAAAATCGATGAATAAAATAAATGCAAAAGAAATTGATATAGTGAAGTTTTTTGATGGAAAACGGATTCCGACGAAAATGGATGAATAAAATAGATGAAAAAGAAATTGATTTTGTGAAGTTTTTCGACGGAAAATGGATTCCGTCGAAGATTTTGGACGTTAAATGAATTCGGTCGAAAATGGATGAATAAAATAAATGCAAAATAAATTGATTTTGTGAAGTTTTTCGACGGAAAATGGATTCCGTAGAAGATACTTGACAGAAAATGGATTACGTCGAAGATTTTTGACGGAAAATGAATTCCATCGAAAATGGATGAATAAAATAAATGCAAAAGAAATTGATTTTGTGAAGTTTTTCGACGGAAAATGGATTCCGTCGAAAATGGATGAATAAAATAAATGCAAAAGAAATTGATTTTGTAAGTTTTTCGACGGAAAATGGATTTCGTCGAAGATTTTTGACGAAAAATGAATTCCGTCGAAAATTGATGAATAAAATAAATGCAAAAGAAATTTATTTTGTGAAGTTTTTCGACGGAAAATGAATTCCGTCGAAAATGGATGAATAAAATAAATGCAAAAGAAATTAATTTTGTGAAGTTTTTTTGACGGAAAATGAATTCCGTCGAAAATGGATGAATAAAATAAATGCCAAAGAAATTGATATTGTGAAATTTTTTGATGGAAAACGGATTCTGTCGAAAATGGATGAATAAAATAAATGCAAAAGAAATTGATTTTAAGAAGTTTTTCGACGGAAAACAAATTCCATCGAAAACGGATTAATAAAATAAATGCAAAAGAAATTGGTTTTGTGAAGTTTTTCGATGGAAAATGAATTCCGACGAAAATGGATGAATAAAATAAATGCAAAAGAAATTAATTTTGTGAAGTTTTTCTTACGTAAAACGGATTCCGTCGAAAATGGATGAATAAAATAAACGCACAAGAAATTGATATTGTGAATTTTTTTGATGGAAAACGGATTACGTCGAAAATGGATGAATAAAATAAATGCAAAAGAAATTGATTTTACAAAGTTTTTCGACGAAAAATGGATTTCGTCAAAGATTTTTGACGAAAAATGTATTCCGTCGAAAACGGATGAATAAAATAAATGCAAAAGAAATTGATTTTGCGAAGTTTGTCCTCGGAAAACAAATTCCGTCGAAAACGGATGAATAAAATAAATGCAAAAAGAAATTGATTTTGTGAAGTTTTTCGACGGAAAATGGATTCCGTCGAAGAATTTTGACAGAAAATGAATTCCGTTGAAAACAGATGAATAAGATAAATGGAAAAGAAATTCATTTTGTGAAGTTTTTTGACGGAAAACGGATTCCATCGAAAACAGATGAATAAAATAAATGCAAAAGAAATTGATTTTGTGTTGTTTTTCGAAGGAAAATGGATTCCGTTGAAGTCGGATGAATAAAATAAATGGAAAAGAAATTGATTTTGTGAAGTTTTTCGACGAAAAAAGGAAATCAGTTGAAGATTTTTGACGGAAAACGAATTCCGTCGAAAATGGATGAATAAAATAAATGCAAAAGAAATTAATTTTGTTAAGTTTTTTTGACGAAAAAAGGATTCCGTCGAAAATGGATGAATAAAATAAATGCAAAAGAAATTGATTTAGTGAAGTTTTTCGACGGAAAATGGATTCCGTCGAAGATTTTTGACGAAAAATAAATTCCGTTGAAAAAGGATGAATAAAATAAATGCAAAAGAAATTGATTTTGTAAGTTTTTCGACGGAAAATGGATTCCATCGAAGATTTTTGACGAAAAATGTATTCCGTCGAAAATGGATGAATTAAATTAATGCAAAAGAAATTTATTTTGTGAAGTTTTTCGACGGAAAATGAATTCCGTCGAAAATGGATGAATAAAATAAATGCAAAAGAAATTAATTTTGTGAATTTTTTTTTACGGAAAACGGATTCAAATTGATTTTATGATGTTTTTCAACGAAAAATGGATTCCGTCGAAGATTTTTGACGAAAAATGGATTCCGTCGAAAACGGATGAATAAAATAAATGCAAAAGAAATTTTTTTTGTGAAATTTTTCGACGGAAAATGAATTTCGTCGAAAATGGATGAATAAATTAAATGCAAAAGAAATTAATTTTGTGAAGTTTTTTGACGGAAAATGAATTCCGTCGAAAATGGATGAATAAAATAAAGGCAAAAGAAATTGATATTGTGAAATTTTTTGATGGAAAACGGATTCCGTCGAAAACGGATTAATAAAATAAATGCAAAAGAAATAGGTTTTGTGAAGTTTTTTGATGGAAAATGGATTCCGTCGAAAATTGATGAATAAAATAGATGCAAAAGAAATTGATTTTGTGAAGTTTTTTTTATGTAAAACGGATTCCGTCGAAAATGGATGAATAAAATAAACGCAGAAGAAATTGATATTGTGAAATTTTTTGATGGAAAATGGATTCCGTCGAAAATGGATGAATAAAATAAATGCAAAAGAAATTGATTTTGCGAAGTTTTTCGATGGAAAACAAATTCCTTCGAAAACGGATGAATAAAATAAATGCAAAAAGAAATTGATTTTGTGAAGTTTTTCGACGGAAAATGTATTCCGTAGAAGATTTTTGACGAAAAATAAATTCCGTTGAAAAAGGATGAATAAAATAAATGCAAAAGAAATTGATTTTGTAAGTTTTTCGACGGAAAATGGATTCCATCGAAGATTTTTGACGAAAAATGTATTCCGTCGAAAATGGATGAATAAAATAAATGCAAAAGAAATTGATTTGTGAAGTTTTTCGACGGAAAATGAATTCCGTCGAAAATGGATGAATAAAATAAATGCAAAAGAAATTAATTTTGTGAAGTTTTTTGACGGAAAATGAATTCCGTCGAAAATGGATGAATAAAATAAAGGCAAAAGAAATTGATTTTGTGAAGTTTTTCGACGGAAAATGTATTCCGTTGAAGATTTTTGATTGAAATTGGATTCCGTCGAAGATTTTTGATTGAAATTGGATTCCGTCGAAGATTTTTGACGGAAAATGAATTCCATCGAAAATGGATGAATAAAATAAATGCAAAAGAAATTGATTTTGTGAAGTTTTTCGACGGAAAATGGATTCCGTCGAAGATTTTTGACAGAAAATGAATTTCGTCGAAAATGGATGAATAAAATAAATGCAAAAGAAATTGATTTTGTGAAGTTTTTCGACGGAAAACGAATTCCGTCGAAAATGAATTAATAAAATAAATGCAAAAGAAATTGATTTTGTGAAGTTTTTCGACGGAAAATGGATTCCGTCGAAGATTTTGGACGGAAAAAGAATTCCGTCGAAAATGGATGAATAAAATAAATGCAAAAGAAATTGATTTTATGAAGTTTTTCGATGGAAAATGTATTCCGTCAAAAACGGATGAATAAAATAAATGCAAAAGAAATTGATTTTGTGAACATTTTTGATGGAAAATGAATTCCGTCGAAAATGGATGAATAAAATAAATGCAAAAGAAATTGATTTAGTGAAGTTTTTCGACGGAAAATGGATTCCGTCGAAGATTTTTGACGGAAAATGAATTCCATCGAAAACGGATGAATAAAATAAATGCAAAAGAAATTGATTTTGTGATGTTTTTCGACGGAAAATGGATTCCGTCGAAGATTTTTGACGAAAAATAAATTCCGTTGAAAAAGGATGAATAAAATAAATGCAAAAGAAATTGATTTTGTCAGTTTTTCGACGGAAAATGGATTCCATCGAAGATTTTTGACGAAAAATGTATTCCGTCGAAAATGGATGAATTAAATTAATGCAAAAGAAATTTATTTTGTGAAGTTTTTCGACGGAAAATGAATTCCGTCGAAAATGGATGAATAAAATAAATGCAAAAGAAATTAATTTTGTGATTTTTTTTTACGGAAAACGGATTCAAATTGATTTTATGATGTTTTTCGACGAAAAATGGATTCCGTCAAAGATTTTTTACGCAAAATGGATTCCGTCGAAAACGGATGAATAAAATAAATGCAAAAGAAATTTATTTTGTGAATTTTTTCGACGGAAAATGAATTCCATCGAAAATGGATGAATAAAATAAATGTAAAAGAAATTAATTTTGTGAAGTTTTTTTAACGGAAAATGAATTCCGTCGAAAATGGATGAATAAAATAAATGCAAAAGAAATTGATATTGTGAAATTTTTTTGATGGAAAACGGATTCCGTCGAAAACGGATTAATAAAATAAATGCAAAAGAAATAGGTTTTGTGAAGTTTTTTGATGGAAAACGGATTCCGTCGAAAATTGATGAATAAAATAGATGCAAAAGAAATTGATTTTGTGAAGTTTTTTTTATGTAAAACGGATTCCGTCGAAAATGGATGAATAAAATAAACGCACAAGAAATTGATATTGTGAAATTTTTTGATGGAAAATGGATTCCGTCGAAAATGGATGAATAAAATAAATGCAAAAGAAATTGATTTTGCGAAGTTTTTCGACGGAAAACAAATTCCTTCGAAAACGGATGAATAAAATAAATGCAAAAAGAAATTGATTTTGTGAAGTTGTTCGACGGAAAATGGATTCCGTCGAAGATTTTTGACGAAAAATAAATTCCGTTGAAAAAGGATGAATAAAATAAATGCAAAAGAAATTTATTTTGTAAGTTTTTCGACGGAAAATGGATTCCATCGAAGATTTTTGACGAAAAATGTATTCCGTCGAAAATGGATGAATTAAATTAATGCAAAAAAAATTTATTTTGTGAAGTTTTTCGACGGAAAATGAATTCCGTCGAAAATGGATAAATAAAATAAATGCAAAAGAAATTGATTTTGTGAAGTTTTTTGACGGAAAATGAATTCCGTCGAAAATGGATGAATAAAATAAATGCAAAAGAAATTGATTCCGTGAAGTTTTTCGACGGAAAATGGATTCCGTCGAAGATTTTTGATTGAAATTGGATTCCGTCGAAGATTTTTGATTGAAATTGGATTCCGTCGAAGATTTTTGACGGAAAATGAATTCCATCGAAAATGGATGAATAAAATAAATGCAAAAGAAATTGATTTTGTGAAGTTTTTCGACGGAAAATGGATTCCGTCGAAGATTTTTGACAGAAAATGAATTCCGTCGAAAATGGATGAATAAAATAAATGCAAAAGAAATTGATTTTGTGAAGTTTTTCGACGGAAAACGAATTCCGTCGAAAATGAATTAATAAAATAAATGCAAAAGAAATTGATTTTGTGAAGTTTTTCGACGGAAAATGGATTCCGTCGAAGATTTTGGACGGAAAAAGAATTCCGTCGAAAATGGATGAATAAAATAAATGCAAAAGAAATTGATTTTATGAAGTTTTTCGATGGAAAATGTATTCCGTCGAAAACGGATGAATAAAATAAATGCAAAAGAAATTGATTTTGTGAACATTTTTGATGGAAAATGAATTCCGTCGAAAATGGATGAATAAAATAAATGCAAAAGAAATTGATTTTGTGAAGTTTTTCGACGGAAAATGGATTCCGTCGAAGATTTTTGACGGAAAATGAATTCCATCGAAAACGGATGAATAAAATAAATGCAAAAGAAATTGATTTTGTGATGTTTTTCGACGGAAAATGGATTCCGTAGAAGATTTTTGACGAAAAATAAATTCCGTTGAAAAAGGATGAATAAAATAAATGCAAAAGAAATTGATTTTGTAAGTTTTTCGACGGAAAATGGATTCCATCGAAGATTTTTGACGAAAAATGTATTCCGTCGAAAATGGATGAATTAAATTAATGCAAAAAAATTTATTTTGTGAAGTTTTTCGACGGAAAATGAATTCCGTCGAAAATGGATGAATAAAATAAATGCAAAAGAAATTAATTTTGTGATTTTTTTTTACGGAAAACGGATTCAAATTGATTTTATGATGTTTTTCGACGAAAAATGGATTCCGTCAAAGATTTTTTACGCAAAATGGATTCCGTCGAAAACGGATGAATAAAATAAATGCAAAAGAAATTTATTTTGTGAATTTTTTCGACGGAAAATGAATTCCATCGAAAATGGATGAATAAAATAAATGTAAAAGAAATTAATTTTGTGAAGTTTTTTTAACGGAAAATGAATTCCGTCGAAAATGGATGAATAAAATTAAGGCAAAAGAAATTGATATTGTGAAATTTTTTTGATGGAAAACGGATTCCGTCGAAAACGGATTAATAAAATAAATGCAAAAGAAATAGGTTTTGTGAAGTTTTTTGATGGAAAACGGATTCCGTCGAAAATTGATGAATAAAATAGATGCAAAAGAAATTGATTTTGTGAAGTTTTTTTTATGTAAAACGGATTCCGTCGAAAATGGATGAATAAAATAAACGCACAAGAAATTGATATTGTGAAATTTTTTGATGGAAAATGGATTCCGTCGAAAATGGATGAATAAAATAAATGCAAAAGAAATTGATTTTGCGAAGTTTTTCGACGGAAAACAAATTCCTTCGAAAACGGATGAATAAAATAAATGCAAAAAGAAATTGATTTTGTGAAGTTGTTCGACGGAAAATGGATTCCGTCGAAGATTTTTGACGAAAAATAAATTCCGTTGAAAAAGGATGAATAAAATAAATGCAAAAGAAATTGATTTTGTAAGTTTTTCGACGGAAAATGGATTCCATCGAAGATTTTTGACGAAAAATGTATTCCGTCGAAAATGGATGAATTAAATTAATGCAAAAAAAATTTATTTTGTGAAGTTTTTCGACGGAAAATGAATTCCGTCGAAAATGGATAAATAAAATAAATGCAAAAGAAATTAATTTTGTGAAGTTTTTTGACGGAAAATGAATTCCGTCGAAAATGGATGAATAAAATAAAGGCAAAAGAAATTGATTCCGTGAAGTTTTTCGACGGAAAATGTATTCCGTCGAAGATTTTTGATTGAAATTGGATTCCGTCGAAGATTTTTGATTGAAATTGGATTCCGTCGAAGATTTTTGACGGAAAATGAATTCCATCGAAAATGGATGAATAAAATAAATGCAAAAGAAATTGATTTTGTGAAGTTTTTCGATGGAAAATGGATTCCGTCGAAGATTTTTGACAGAAAATGAATTCCGTCGAAAATGGATGAATAAAATAAATGCAAAAGAAATTGATTTTGTGAAGTTTTTCGACGGAAAACGAATTCCGTCGAAAATGAATTAATAAAATAAATGCAAAAGAAATTGATTTTGTGAAGCTTTTCGACGGAAAATGGATTTCGTCGAAGATTTTGGACGGAAAAAGAATTCCGTCGAAAATGGATGAATAAAATAAATGCAAAAGAAATTGAATTTATGAAGTTTTTCGATGGAAAATGTATTCCGTCGAAAACGGATGAATAAAATAAATGCAAAAGAAATTGATTTTGTGAACATTTTTGATGGAAAATGAATTCCGTCGAAAATGGATGAATAAAATAAATGCAAAAGAAATTAATTTTGTGATTTTTTTTTACGGAAAACGGACTCAAATTAATTTTATGATGTTTTTCGACGAAAAATGGATTCCATCGAAGATTTTTGACGAAAAATGGATTCCGTCGAAAATGGATGAATAAAATAAATGCAAAAGAAATTTATTTTGTGAATTTTTTCGACGGAAAACGAATTCCGTCGAAAATGGATGAATAAAATAAATGTAAAAGAAATTAATTTTGTGAAGTTTTTTTGACGGAAAATGAATTCCGTCGAAAATGGATGAATAAAATAAAGGCAAAAGAAATTGATATTGTGAAATTTTTTTGATGGAAAACGGATTCCGTCGAAAACGGATTAATAAAATAAATGCAAAAGAAATAGGTTTTGTGAAGTTTTTTGATGGAAAACGGATTCCGTCGAAAATGGATGAATAAAATAAATGCAAAAGAAATTGATTTTGTGAAGTTTTTTTATGTAAAACGGATTCCGTCGAAAATGGATGAATAAAATAAACGCACAAGAAATTGATATTGTGAAATTTTTTGATGGAAAATGGATTCCGTCGAAAATGGATGAATAAAATAAATGCAAAAGAAATTGATTTTGCGAAGTTTTTCGACGGAAAACAAATTCCTTCGAAAACGGATGAATAAAATAAATGCAAAAAGAAATTGATTTTGTGAAGTTTTTCGACGGAAAATGGATTCTGTCGAAGATTTTTGACAGAAAATGAATTCCGTCAAAAACGGATGAATAAGATAAATGGAAAAGAAATTCATTTTGTTAAGTTTTTTGACGGAAAACGGATTCCATCGAAAACGGATGAATAAAATAAATGCAAAAGAAATTGATTTTGTGTTGTTTTTCGAAGGAAAATGGATTCCGTTGAAAACAGATGAATAAAATAAATGGAAAAGAAATTGATTTTGTGAAGTTTTTCGACGAAAAAGGAAATCAGTCGAAGATTTTTGACGGAAAACGAATTTCGTCGAAAATGGATGAATTAAATTAATGCAAAAGAAATTTATTTTGTGAAGTTTTTCGACGGAAAACGGATTCCGTAGAAGATTCTTGGCAGAAAATGGATTTCGTCGAAGATTTTTGACGAAAAATGAATTCCATCGAAAACGGATGAATAAAATAAATGCAAAAGAAATTTATTTTGTGAATTTTTTCGACGGAAAACGAATTCCGTCGAAAATGGATGAATAAAATAAATGCAAAAGAAATTAATTTTGTGAAGTTTTTTTGACGGAAAATGAATTCCGTCGAAAATGGATGAATAAAATAAATGCAAAAGAAATTGATATTGTGAATTTTTTTGATGAAAAACGGATTCCGTCGAAAATGGATGAATAAAATAAATGCAAAAGAAATTGATTTTATGATGTTTTTCGACGGAAAACAAATTCCATCGAAAACGGATTAATAAAATAAATGCAAAAGAAATTAATTTTGTGAAGTTTTTTAGACGGAAAATGAATTCCGTCGAAAATGGATTAATAAAATAAATGCAAAAGAAATTGATATTGTGAATTTTTTTGATGAAAAACGGATTCCGTCGAAAATGGATGAATAAAATAAATGCAAAAGAAATTGATTTTATGAAGTTTTTCGACGGAAAACAAATTCCATCGAAAACGGATTAATAAAATAAATGCAAAAGAAACTAATTTTGTGTAAGTTTTTTCGACGGAAAATGAATTCCGTCGAAAATGGATGAATAAAATAAATGCAAAAGAAATTGATATAGTGAAATTTTTCGATGGAAAACGGATTCCGTCGAAAATGGATGAATAAAGTAAATGCAAAAGAAATTGATTTTATGAAGTTTTTCGACGGAAAACAAATTCCATCGAAAACGGATTAATAAAATAAATGCAATAGAAATTGGTTTTGTGAAGTTTTTTGACGGAAAATGAATTCCGTCGAAAATGGATGAATAAAATAAATGCAAAAGAAATTGATTTTATGAAGTTTTTCGTCGGAAAACAAATTCCATCGAAAACGGATTAATAAAATAAATGCAAAAGAAATTGGTTTTGTGAAGTTTTTCGATGGAAAATGAATTCCGTCGAAAATGGATGAATAAAATAAATGCAAAAGAAATTAATTTTGTGAATTTTTTTTTACGTAAAACGGATTCCGTCAAAAATTGATGAATAAAATAAACGCACAAGAAATTGATATTGTGAATTTTTTTGATGGAAAACGGATTCCGTCGAAAATGGATGAATAAAATAAATGCAAAAGAAATTGATTTTACAAAGTTTTTCGACGAAAAATGGATTTCGTCGAAGATTTTTGACGAAAAATGTATTTCGTCGAAAACGGATGAATAAAATAAATGAAAAAGAAATTGATTTTGCGAAGTTTTTCGACGGAAAACAAATTCCTTAGAAAACGGATGAATAAAATAAATGCAAAAAGAAATTGATTTTGTGAAGTTTTTCGACGGAAAATGGATTCTGTCGAAGATTTTTGACAGAAAATGAATTCCGTCGAAAACGGATGAATAAGATAATGGAAAAGAAATTCATTTTGTTAAGTTTTTTGACGGAAAACGGATTCCATTGAAAACGGATGAATAAAATAAATGCAAAAGAAATTGATTATGTGTTGTTTTTCGAAGGAAAATGGATTCCGTTGAAGACGGATGAAAAAAATAAATGGAAAAGAAATTGATTTTGTGAAGTTTTTCGACGAAAAAAGGAAATCAGTTGAAGATTTTTGACGGAAAACGAATTCCGTCGAAAATGGATGAATAAAATAAATGCAAAAGAAATTAATTTTGTTAAGTTTTTTTGACGGAAAACGGATTCCGTCGAAAATGGATGAATAAAATAAATGCAAAGAAATTGAATTTATGAATTTTTTCGACGAAAAATGGATTCCGTCGAAGATTTTTTACGCAAAATGTATTCCGTCGAAAATGGATGAATAAAATAAATGCAAAAGAAATTGATTTTGTGAAGTTTTTAGACGGAAAACAAATTCCGTCAAAATCTGATGAATAAAATAAATGCAAACGAAATTGATTCCGTGAAGTTTTTCGACGGAAAATGGATTCCATCGAAGATTTTTGATTGAAATTGGATTCCGTCAAAGATTTTTGATGGAAAATGAATTCCATCGAAAACGGATGAATAAAATAAATGCAAAAGAAATTGATTTTGTGAAGTTTTTCGACGGAAAATGGATTCCGTCGGAAATGGATGAATAAAATAAATGCAAAGAAATTGAATTTATGAATTTTTTCGACGAAAAATGGATTCCGTCGAAGATTTTTTACGCAAAATGTATTCCGTCGAAAACGGATGAATAAAATAAATGCAAAAGAAATTGATTTTGTGAAGTTTTTAGACGGAAAACAAATTCCGTCGAAATCTGATGAATAAAATAAATGCAAAAGAAATTGATTCAGTGAAGTTTTTCGACGGAAAATGGATTCCATCGAAGATTTTTGATTGAAATTGGATTCCGTCAAAGATTTTTGATGGAAAATGAATTCCATCGAAAACGGATGAATAAAATAAATGCAAAAGAAATTGATTTTGTGAAGTTTTTCGATGGAAAATGGATTCCGTCGAAGATTTTTGACAGAAAATGAATTCCGTCGAAAATGGATGAATAAAATAAATGCAAAAGAAATTGATTTTGTGAAGTTTTTCGACGGAAAACGAATTCCGTCGAAAATGGATTAATAAAATAAATGCAAAAGAAATTGATTTTGTGAAGTTTTTCGACGGAAAATGGATTCCGTCGAAGATTTTGGACGGAAAAAGAATTCCGTCGAAAATGGATGAATAAAATAAATGCAAAAGAAATTGATTTTATGAAGTTTTTCGATGGAAAATGTATTCCGTCGAAAACGGATGAATAAAATAAATGCAAAAGAAATTGATTTTGTGAACATTTTTGATGGAAAATGAATTCCGTCGAAAATGGATGAATAAAATAAATGCAAAAGAAATTGATTTAGTGAAGTTTTTCGACGGAAAATGGATTCCGTCGAAGATTTTTGACGGAAAATGAATTCCATCGAAAACGGATGAATAAAATAAATGCAAAAGAAATTGATTTTGTGAAGTTTTTCGACGGAAAATGGATTCCGTCGAAGATATTTGACGAAAAATAAATTCCGTTGAAAAAGGATGAATAAAATAAATGCAAAAGAAATTGATTTTGTAAGTTTTTCGACGGAAAATGGATTCCATCGAAGATTTTTGACGAAAAATGTATTCCGTCGAAAATGGATGAATTAAATTAATGCAAAAGAAATTTTTTTTGTGAAGTTTTTCGACGGAAAATGAATTCCGTCGAAAATGGATGAATAAAATAAATGCAAAAGAAATTAATTTTGTGATTTTTTTTTACGGAAAACGGATTCAAATTGATTTTATGATGTTTTTCGACGAAAAATGGATTCCGTCAAAGATTTTTTACGAAAAAAGGATTCCGTCGAAAACGGATGAATAAAATAAATGCAAAAGAAATTTATTTTGTGAATTTTTTCGACGGAAAACGAATTCCGTCGAAAATGGATGAATAAAATAAATGCAAAAGAAATTAATTTTGTGAAGTTTTTTTGACGGAAAATGAATTCCGTCGAAAATGGATGAATAAAATAAATGCAAAAGAAATTGATATTGTGAGATTTTTTGATGAAAAACGGATTCTGCCGAAAATGGATGAATAAAATAAATGCAAAAGAAATTGATTTTATGAAGTTTTTCGACGGAAAACAAATTCCATCGAAAACGGATTAATAAAATAAATGCAAAAGAAATTAATTTTGTGAAGTTTTTTTGACGGAAAATGAATTCCGTCGAAAATGGATTAATAAAATAAATGCAAAAGAAATTGATATTGTGAAATTTTTTGATGAAAAACGGATTCCGTCGAAAATGGATGAATAAAATAAATGCAAAAGAAATTGATTTTATGAAGTTTTTCGACGGAAAACAAATTCCATCGAAAACGGATTAATAAAATAAATGCAAAAGAAACTAATTTTGTGAAGTTTTTTTGACGGAAAATGAATTCCGTCGAAAATGGATGAATAAAATAAATGCAAAAGAAATTGATATAGTGAAATTTTTTGATGGAAAACGGATTCCGTCGAAAATGGATGAATAAAATAAATGCAAAAGAGATAGATTTTATGAAGTTTTTCGACGGAAAACAAATTCCATCGAAAACGGATTAATAAAATAAATGCAAAAGAAATTGGTTTTGTGAAGTTTTTCGACGGAAAATGAATTCCGTCGAAAATGGATGAATAAAATAAATGCAAAAGAAATTGATTTTATGAAGTTTTTCGTCGGAAAACAAATTCCATCGAAAACGGATTAATAAAATAAATGCAAAAGAAATTGGTTTTGTGAAGTTTTTCGATGGAAAATGAATTCCGTCGAAAATGGATGAATAAAATAAATGCAAAAGAAATTAATTTTGTGAAGTTTTTTTTACGTAAAACGGATTCCGTCAAAAATGGATGAATAAAATAAACGCACAAGAAATTGATATTGTGAATTTTTTTGATTGAAAACGGATTCCGTCGAAAATGGATGAATAAAATAAATGCAAAAGAAATTGATTTTACAAAGTTTTTCGACGAAAAATGGATTTCGTCGAAGATTTTTGACGAAAAATTTATTTCGTCGAAAACGGATGAATAAAATAAATGAAAAAGAAATTGATTTTGCGAAGTTTTTCGGCGGAAAACAAATTCCTTCGAAAACGGATGAATAAAATAAATGCAAAAAGAAATTGATTTTGTGAAGTTTTTCGACGGAAAATGGATTCCGTCGAAGATTTTTGACAGCAAATGAATTCCGTCGAAAACGGATGAATAAGATAATGGAAAAGAAATTCATTTTGTTAAGTTTTTTGACGGAAAACGGATTCCATCGAAAACGGATGAATAAAATAAATGTAAAAGAAATTGGTTTTGTGAAGTTTTTTGATGGAAAACGGATTCCGTCGAAAATTGATGAATAAAATAGATGCAAAAGAAATTGATTTTGTGAATTTTTTTATGTAAAACGGATTCCGTCGAAAATGGATGAGTAAAATAACGCACAAGAAATTGATATTGTGAAATTTTTTGATGGAAAATGGATTCCGTCGAAAATGGATGAATAAAATAAATGCAAAAGAAATTGATTTTGCGAAGTTTTTCGACGGAAAACAAATTCCTTCGAAAACGGATGAATAAAATAAATGCAAAAAGAAATTGATTTTGTGAAGTTTTTCGACGGAAAATGGATTCCGTCGAATATTTTTGACGGAAAATGAATTCCGTCAAAAACGGATGAATAAGATAAATGGAAAAGAAATTCATTTTGTTAAGTTTTTTGACGGAAAACGGATTCCATCGAAAACGGATGAATAAAATAAATGCAAAAGAAATTGATTTTGCGTTGTTTTTCGAAGGAAAATGGATTCCGTTGAAAATAGATGAATAAAATAAATGGAAAAGAAATTGATTTTGTGAAGTTTTTCGACGAAAAAGGAAATCAGTCGAAGATTTTTGACGGAAAATGTAACTGCCCGTTACGTACCGGTATTGTTAACATTAATTATGATATTAAGCGCAGTTACAATCACAGCAGTTCATTTATAAAAATGAGAGTAAACTTTTTCCGATTATTACGCGAACAGTAAAAGTATAAAAAGCGTAATAATAAAAAGCTGTGACCGTAACTGAAACACTAGCGGAAGACTTTCTTAACTATTTATACACTTTATTTTATTACCTACAAGATACTAAGGGGTTCCCATAAACCCACTTAGCCAATTCCTCCCTTTTACGTTTTTACCACTTAACCGGACTTGCTAATTTGTTTTTCCACGAACACAAAATAAAACTACAAACTTAGACTCCAGGTTATCTTTTTTCCTTATTCAATTAGCTTTCTAACAAGCTATCACACACTCGATTCCGAGCTCGTGAGCTCCGGTTATCGCCGTTTGAAGTTGGACAAACAACATTGCCTACCAACTCCGAAACAGTCTAAAACGTCCAAAATTCACGGAATAAACTGCACCTAACCACAAGGACACTGCCTCTCAAAATTTTACACCATAAACTAGACACCTCAAACTTCGATTTGATATATCGTACGCTTAATTTGACCAAGTAACGAAGCGGGAATTAATTTCCCAACACAGACCCGAATCTGCCCACTGGTACTGGCCAGAACAGGGCAGTGCGTGACAACAGCCCCCATGGGCTGCGCACACCTCCAATGAACCTAGGCTTTTGACACAACGTAGGGGACATCTTAAGCTTCAAAATGGCGTATGGCACGTCCCAATCGGACCACTATGGAGAGAGATACGCTCCTCCAAAGTTCACCCAAAAACTGCCAATTCTACAGAAAATTCGCCAGAGTTTCCTTTGTATTTCCTAAAATTCCCAAATTTGCATAACCTGTTTAACACCACTAATACACCTGAAATCCAGCAAAATCCAATGGGTGGCACACACAAGGTCCAACAACGCCTTGGGGCACTTACAACCCAATCCAATATACACTTAAAACATAAACAGTTTACTTTCAATTTCATGCATAAAACATAATACGGATAATCATAAACCTATAATAGGCCTAAAGCCCTTCCATCATATTACATACATCCATGGTACATATACAACACTGGATTACATTTACATTTACAACTTTAACTTTAAACTACAATTATTTACATATTACACTTCACTTGCCAAATAAATCCATAAACTAAAATGACATGATAGCTAAACTCTACACCACTGCTCCACTCGTCATCATGCGGGCTTCTCGCCCGCTGCTCCATATCCACTGGTACATCCTGAAATAATGCCCCGAGACGGGGTGAGATATACGGATATATCTCAGTAACCAAGAGGTTCTGGAGAAAACTTCGCCCAATGGTTCACTTCGATGTATACAAATAGCATAAAAACAACACCACTGTTATAAAACGGGATAAAGCAAGGGATTTAGAGAAAGGGGGAATATATCAGAACAACTACGACATGCGGGATGGTAGCTACCAATACCACGCCATGTCCTCGGCTATACGCCTATGGGTACTACCCCTGGCGTGTTCAGAGAACAACCCACCAAGGTACCCCTTCCAACCATATACACCCGAGACAACCTAGTGTGCTCCTATCCGGATAACACACCACGACCCTGGGTCAACTGGAACTCCCTCTCGGAGACCTATCCAGTGGCAGTCCGGAAACACTTGCCCGAAGGCTAAAAATATCTACTGGCCAGAGATCTGGTACATAAGTACCCACTGTGATAATGCACATGCATGCTCATGCTGTTCTACACTACTCATACACACTTCCTACCATTGCCATCAACTAGCAAGGTGGAACACAAAAGGGGAACAAGCCCCAGTACCAAGAGGTTACCTTTCTTTTTCCTTTCACTGAGCTCCGCAGAACTCCACTTACAGCTTGATTCTCCGGGAACGCCTACACAGAGGACCATTCCACACACTTAGAACTTTGAATCCACTCATGAATTTCAACATACCATATGTAAACCACATCACTTACCTCTATCCACTTGATCCAGGACCAAGGGCAATCCACTGTTTCACTGTTCCAAGTCTATGTCCACGTACGGCAACCTGTACAACCATGCACAGCCGTCAGTTTCAGTCACAATACGTCAAAACGCGAAAACGTCAAATTCCTCTTCTCTCCCTCTAAGGTTCGGCCATCATAGGGTTATTTTAGGTTTTATTTTTCTAAATTTTCTTTCTCATTTTATTTCACTTACTTAGGTTACCCAAAGGCTAGTTCAATCGTCGTTTTACGGTTTTACGACTTTTTCGCAACGTTTTGCGAATTATTACACTTTAGGCACATTTTGCCACTTTCAACACTTATTATTTTTACATTGATTCTTCCACATGCCAATCACCACACAACCCATCTAATAACTTTTCCATCACACAACACAACACCAAAGTGTTCTAAAACATCCATTTGCTCAATTGTACATAAATGGCCTAATCTTGGTTAGTCCAAACCAAGGATTTCCACTCAATTCCTATGGCCCACAACTCACATAATCACATCCTAATATCATATAATCACACTACAATTCACTATACCACACATTAACACAAAACTCAAGAATTCCATTTCATGCATCAATTTTTTTCTAAGTTAAAAATTCATTTTTTTCGCTTAAAATTTTCATTGCATTTCTAGCATTAATACATCATTCTAAGACATTATCATCTAATAGACATTTTCCATTTGAGCTCTCTAACACCACATATCACAAAATCCCTCTTTAGGGGCAATTATCACAACTCAAAATTTAACCAATGAAATGTTGAAATAACTTACCCAATTGCATGGTATATGGCTCCACCTAAGCATACTCCACCATTGGAGCATGAAAAAGCTTCATGAACACCAAAAATTCTCAAAATTTCGGATCTGATTTTGTTGTAGATCTCCCCAAATAAGCGGTTTCAAGGCTCAAAAGTGGTACCAATGGGTTCAGAAGGTGTTTTCCATTAAGATTCAAGACAAGAATCGTTGAATTCGGTGGAGAAATGGTTAAGTTATGGCCAAAGGAAAATTTTGAATCAAAATGGAGGGAGCAAGGGCTGGGCGCTGGAGGGAGAAGAAGAAACACGTGAAAATGAAGATGAATAGTGTTGTAAGTGTTTATTTGAATTAAAGTGGGTACCGGATCCCACGTGATTTAAAACTCATCCGAATTTCCCTCCGATCATCACTAAAATTCACAATTTAAAAACCTAATGAGAAATTATAATTTTTCATCTTAACAAAATCCTTTAATTTTACTCACTCAGATAAAAATTTGGAGCTTTCCGGTTGTTCGAAAAAACACTGCTTTAAGGTACAGCGCGCTCCGTTGACAAACTTCCACAAATTGACTTAAATCCCTCAAATATTATCAGAAATCATATTTCCTATTTCTATGGACCATTTAAAATCAATATTTGAAACCTAGAGCTCAAAATTCCACGGGCACGTTTTACGGTGCAATCTGACTGCAGTATTTTTACCCGCGAAAAACACTATTCACTGATTTTTCTGAAACTTGCCTATCCACTCAATTTTTCGTTCTGAATCCATTTCCAGGCTTATTTTTATCATCTGAGACCTCCTGCTCAATTTTTTACCTTCCTAGGGTTGCGTGTTGGCTAATTACCGTTTTGCCCTTTCTTTGTATTTTGGCCTATTCTTTGGGATTTTCACTAATCCTTCACTTAATTTCTCACTTAACACTTTAATTACTTATTTTAGAATTATGAGGTGTTATAGAAAATGAGTTTCGTCGAAAATGGATGAATTAAATTAATGCAAAAGAAATTTATTTTGTGAAGTTTTTCGACGGAAAACGGATTCCGTAGAAGATTCTTGACAGAAAATGGATTTCGTCGAAGATTTTTGACGGAAAATGAATTCCATTGAAAACGGATGAATAAAATAAATGCAAAAGAAATTTATTTTGTGAATTTTTTCGACGGAAAACGAATTCCGTCGAAAATGGATGAATAAAATAAATGCAAAAGAAATTAATTTTGTGAAGTTTTTTTGACGGAAAATGAATTCCGTCGAAAATGGATGAATAAATTAAATGCAAAAGAAATTGATATTGTGAAATTTTTTGATGAAAAACGGATTCCGTCGAAAATGGATGAATAAAATAAATGCAAAAGAAATTGATTTTATGAAGTTTTTCGACGGAAAACAAATTCCATCGAAAACGGATTAATAAAATAAATGCAAAAGAAATTGATTTTGTGAAGTGTTTTTGACGGAAAATGAATTCCGTCGAAAATGGATAAATAAAATAAATGCGAAAAGATATTGATTTTGTGAAGTTTTTCGACGGAAAATGGATTCCGTCGAAGATTTTTGACGAAAAATAAATTCCGTTGAAAAAGGATGAATAAAATAAATGCAAAAGAAATTGATTTTGTAAGTTTTTCGACGGAAAATGGATTCCATCGAAGATTTTTGACGAAAAATGTATTCCGTCGAAAATGGATGAATTAAATAAATGCAAAAGAAATTTATTTTGTGAAGTTTTTCGACGGAAAATGAATTCCGTCGAAAATGGATGAATAAAATAAATGCAAAAGAAATTAATTTTGTGAATTTTTTTTTTACGGAAAACAGATTCAAATTGATTTTATCATGTTTTTCGACGAATAATGGATTCCGTCGAAGATTTTTGACGAAAAATGGATTCCGTCGAAAACGGATGAATAAAATAAATGCAAAAGAAATTTATTTTGTGAAGTTTTTCGACGGAAAATGAATTCCGTCAAAAATGGATGAATAAAATAAATGCAAAAGAAATTAATTATGTGAAGTTTTTTGACGGAAAATGAATTCCGTCGAAAATGGATGAATAAAATAAAGGCAAAAGAAATTGATATTGTGAAATTTTTTTGATGGAAAACGGATTTCGTCGAAAACGGATTAATAAAATAAATGCAAAAGAAATAGGTTTTGTGAAGTTTTTTGATGGAAAACGGATTCCGTCGAAAATTGATGAATAAAATAGATGCAAAAGAAATTGATTTTGTGAAGTTTTTTTTATGTAAAACGGGTTCCGTCGAAAATGGATGAATAAAATAAACGCACAAGAAATTGATATTGTGAAATTTTTTGATGGAAAATGGATTCCATCGAAAATGGATGAATAAAATAAATGCAAAAGAAATTGATTTTGCGACGTTTTTCGACGGAAAACAAATTCCTTCGAAAACGGATGAATAAAATAAATGCAAAAAGAAATTGATTTTGTGAAGTTTTTCGACGGAAAATGGATTCCGTCGAAGATTTTTGACAGAAAATGAATTCCGTCAAAAACGGATGAATAAGATAAATGGAAAAGAAATTCATTTTGTTTAGTTTTTTGACGGAAAACGGATTCCGTCGAAAACGGATGAATAAAATAAATTCAAAAGAAATTGATTTTGTGTTGTTTTTCGAAGGATAATGGATTCCGTTGAAAACAGATGAATAAAATAAATGGAAAAGAAATTGATTTTGTGAAGTTTTTCGACGAAAAAGGAAATCAGTCGAAGATTTTTGACGGAAAACGAATTTCGTCGAAAATGGATCAATTAAATTAATGCAAAAGAAATTTATTTTGTGAAGTTTTTCGACGGAAAACGGATTCCGTAGAAGATTTTTGACAGAAAATGGATTTCGTCGAAGATTTTTGACGAAAAATGAATTCCATCGAAAACGGATTAATAAAATAAATGCAAAAGAAATTTATTTTGTGAATTTTTTCGACGGAAAACGAATTCCGTCGAAAATGGATGAATAAATTAAATGCAAAAGGAATTAATTTTGTGAAGTTTTTTTGACGGAAAATGAATTCCGTCGAAAATGGATGAATAAAATAAATGCAAAAGAAATTGATATTGTGAAATTTTTTGATGAAAAACGGATTCCGTCGAAAAGGGATGAATAAAATAAATGCACAAGAAATTGATTTTATGAAGTTTTTCGACGGAAAACAAATTCCATCGAAAACGGATTAATAAAATAAATGCAAAAGAAACTAATTTTGTGAAGTTTTTTTGACGGAAAATGAATTCCGTCGAAAATGGATGAATAAAATAAATGCAAAAGAAATTGATATTGTGAAATTTTTTGATGGAAAACGGATTCCGTCGAAAATGGATGAATAAAATAAATGCAAAAGAAATTGATTTTATGAAGTTTTTCGACGGAAAACAAATTCCATCGAAAACAGATTAATAAAATAAATGCAAAAGAAATTGGTTTTGTGAAGTTTTTCGACGGAAAATGAATTCCGTCGAAAATGGATGAATAAAATAAATGCAAAAGAAATTGATTTTATGAAGTTTTTTGTCGGAAAACAAATTCCATCGAAAACGGATGAATAAAATAAATGCAAAAGAAATTGGTTTTGTGAAGTTTTTCGACGGAAAATGAATTCCGTCGAAAATGGATGAATAAAAAAAATGCAAAAGAAATTAATTTTGTGAAGTTTTTTTTACGTAAAACGGATTCCGTCAAAAATGGATGAATAAAATAAACGCACAAGAAATTGATATTGTGAAATTTTTTTGATGGAAAACGGATTCCGTCGAAAACGGATTAATAAAATAAATGCAAAAGAAATAGGTTTTGTGAAGTTTTTTGATGGAAAATGGATTCCGTCGAAAATTGATGAATAAAATAAATGCAAAAGAAATTGATTTTGTGAATTTTTTTTTATGTAAAACGGATTCCGTCGAAAATGGATGAATAAAATAAACGCACAAGAAATTGATATTGTGAAATTTTTTGATGGAAAATGGATTCCGTCGAAAATGGATGAATAAAATAAATGCAAAAGAAATTGATTTTGCGAAGTTTTTCGACGGAAAACAAATTCCTTCGAAAACGGATGAATAAAATAAATGCAAAAAGAAATTGATTTTGTGAAGTTTTTCGACGGAAAATGGATTCCGTCGAAGATTTTTGACGGAAAATGAATTCCGTCAAAAACGGATGAATAAGATAAATGGAAAAGAAATTCATTTTGTTAAGTTTTTTGACGGAAAACGGATTCCATCGAAAACGGATGAATAAAATAAATGCAAAAGAAATTGATTTTGCGTTGTTTTTCGAAGGAAAATGGATTCCGTTGAAAATAGATGAATAAAATAAATGGAAAAGAAATTGATTTTGTGAAGTTTTTCGACGAAAAAGGAAATCAGTCGAAGATTTTTGACGGAAAATGAATTTCGTCGAAAATGGATGAATTAAATTATTGCAAAAGAAATTTATTTTGTGAAGGTTTTCGACGGAAAACGGATTCCGTAGAAGATTCTTGGCAGAAAATGGATTTCGTCGAAGATTTTTGACGGAAAATGAATTCCATCGAAAACGGATGAATAAAATAAATGCAAAAGAAATTTATTTTGTGAATTTTTTCGACGGAAAACGAATTCCGTCGAAAATGGATGAATAAAAATAATAAATGCAAAAGAAATTAATTTTGTGAAGTTTTTTTGACGGAAAATGAATTCCGTCGAAAATGGATGAATAAAATAAATGCAAAAGAAATTGATATTGTGAAATTTTTTGATGAAAAACGGATTCCGTCGAAAATGGATGAATAAAATAAATGCAAAAGAAATTGATTTTATGAAGTTTTTCGACGGAAAACAAATTCCATCGAAAACGGATTAATAAAATAAAAGCAAAAGCAATTACTTTTGTGAAGTTTTTTTGACGGAAAATGAATTCCGTCGAAAATGGATGAATAAAATAAATGCAAAAGAAATTGATATTGTGAAATTTTTTGATGAAAAACGGATTCCGTCGAAAATGGATGAATAAAATAAATGCAAAAGAAATTGATTTTATGAAGTTTTTCGACGGAAAACAAATTCCATCGAAAACGGATTAATAAAATAAATGCAAAAGAAACTAATTTTGTGAAGTTTTTTTGACGGAAAATGAATTCCGTCGAAAATGGATGAATAAAATAAATGCAAAAGAAATTGATATTGTGAAATTTTTTGATGGAAAACGGATTCCGTCGAAAATGGATGAATAAAATAAATGCAAAAGAAATTGATTTTATGAAGTTTTTCGACGGAAAACAAATTCCATCGAAAACGGATTAATAAAATAAATGCAAAAGAAATTGGTTTTGTGAAGTTTTTCGACGGAAAATGAATTCCGTCGAAAATGGATGAATAAAATAAATGCAAAAGAAATTGATTTTATGAAGTTTTTTGTCGGAAAACAAATTCCATCGAAAACGGATTAATAAAATAAATGCAAAAGAAATTGGTTTTGTGAAGTTTTTCGATGGAAAATGAATTCCGTCGAAAATGGATGAATAAAAAAAATGCAAAAGAAATTAATTTTGTGAAGTTTTTTTTACGTAAAACGGATTCCGTCAAAAATGGATGAATAAAATAAACGCACAAGAAATTGATATTGTGAATTTTTTTGATGGAAAACGGATTCCGTCGAAAATGGATGAATAAAATAAATGCAAAAGAAATAGGTTTTGTGAAGTTTTTTGATGGAAAATGGATTCCGTCGAAAATTGATGAATAAAATAGATGCAAAAGAAATTGATTTTGTGAATTTTTTTTTATGTAAAACGGATTCCGTCGAAAATGGATGAATAAAATAAACGCACAAGAAATTGATATTGTGAAATTTTTTGATGGAAAATGGATTCCGTCGAAAATGGATGAATAAAATAAATGCAAAAGAAATTGATTTTGCGAAGTTTTTCGACGGAAAACAAATTCCTTCGAAAACGGATGAATAAAATAAATGCAAAAAGAAATTGATTTTGTGAAGTTTTTCGACGGAAAATGGATTCCGTCGAAGATTTTTGACGGAAAATGAATTCCGTCAAAAACGGATGAATAAGATAAATGGAAAAGAAATTCATTTTGTTAAGTTTTTTGACGGAAAACGGATTCCATCGAAAACGGATGAATAAAATAAATGCAAAAGAAATTGATTTTGCGTTGTTTTTCGAAGGAAAATGGATTCCGTTGAAAATAGATGAATAAAATAAATGGAAAAGAAATTGATTTTGTGAAGTTTTTCGACGAAAAAGGAAATCAGTCGAAGATTTTTGACGGAAAACGAATTTCGTCGAAAATGGATGAATTAAATTAATGCAAAAGAAATTTATTTTGTGAAGTTTTTCGACGGAAAACGGATTCCGTAGAAGATTCTTGGCAGAAAATGGATTTCGTCGAAGATTTTTGACGGAAAATGAATTCCATCGACAACGGATGAATAAAATAAATGCAAAAGAAATTTATTTTGTGAATTTTTTCGACGGAA
>JAVKPL010006589.1:0-26571 GCA_032173675.1 Gastrolobium villosum | reverse complement strand
ATGAACAAACTGTTCGTAGTCTTAATGGTTGTAGAGTAACTGATCAAGTCATGCGTTTGGTTCCAAATATTCAGGTGGTTGATATGAAATTTATTCAGCATAGATTTTTGAATAGAGCTTTTCTATGACATTCTTGTCATTGATTATATTCCATTTCTGAAATGCAGACTTTTCGCACAACATTGAGATGCATGAAGTTTTGGGCAAAGCGTCGTGGTGTTTATAAAAATGTATGGCATAGCTCGTTCACAGGATTGCTTATTCTCTGTTCTAAATTTGTTCACTATTATTTAATGTATTCTTCTGATTTTCCTAATGCATTTTCTTGCAATCTCTGGGCAGGTTGCGGGTTTTCTTGGTGGTATAAACTTGGCATTGCTTGTTGCTCGAATATGCCAGCTATATCCTAATGCACTGCCCAATATGTTAGTGTCTCGATTCTTTAGGGTATATACTCAATGGCGATGGCCAAACCCAGTCATGCTTTGTCCTATTGAAGAAGGATCTCTTGGACTACCAGTTTGGGATCCTAGAAGAAATCCCAAGGACAGATTTCATCTAATGCCTATAATTACTCCGGCTTATCCTTGCATGAACTCTACTTACAACGTGACATCAAGTACATTGCATGTTATGTCAGAGGAGTTTCGGAGGGGAAGTGAAATATGTGAGGTATGATATGATGATTTCAAAAATGTTTTCTTTTTGGCAAATTCTAGGAAATGTTCTCAATCAAGCTGTCTAGTTCAGTTTATATTGCTAGATATAACCATTAATGTAGCCTCATTCAACACCGCTCTCACTTGTGGAATTAAATAAGCATAAAGTAAATCAAAAAAAATAAAAAACTGGGCCTATGCAATATCCACGCTTCAAGCCCAAAGTGCTCTTGCGTGAGGGGGTGTATTCGAGAATAATATAAAAAGGGCCGACCCAGTTCAATACCCACTCGTGAGTGTTTTGGGGAAGGACATACGAGTCAAGCCTTACACCCGCTTTTTGCGGAGAGGCCGAATCGAAGCCGGGACCTTGGACATCACGGTAAGCATGCTTACCATCGAGAATAATATAAACCATTAAAAATGCCCTCACTCAACACCTGAAGGTTTTAGGTTAAAGTGGTTCTTTACAAAGTCTTGTAGAGTTTCGTAGCATATGTAAGTTGGGCCTGGTGCATCATCCACCCTTCAAGCCCAATGGGCTCTCGTGTAAGGGGGCGTGTTAGATATATATAAAACCATTAATGTAGTCTGACCCAACAACTTAAATCTTTTGGTTGAATTGGTTCTTTATCTTTACATATACGAAGTTTGAAAATTGAAATAAATTTTGGTCCAAGGTTCCCTTTTTCTTTTGCTTCATCCCATTAAGTGAAGGGCACTGCACCATTGCCCCAAGATGATTTGACATGGGGCCTTCAAGTTAGAGTTCCCATTATCAGATCTGGCAGTGGGACAGTATATTGAAGTTATGCTAGATATGTAGGTTAATTTACTTGTTTGGTAAGTCTGGTCCGTCCTGTGACAACATGATAATTTCCTTGTAGATTCTTCTGTTATTTGCATTAACTTTGTTCTTCGTCTAACTCTATGAAATTCAATATAAGAAACCTGGCCTACAAGCCAAGTTTTTTTCGATGTTCAATAACAGCAATTTTGGGTAATTCTAGGTAATAGCTGGGTTTATTTTTCTACCAAAATGAAGTTTTCATATTAGGATTGATCATTGATCAATGTAGAATACAATATAAGGCTTGGTGGTTGGTTGGATGAAGTTTTCATAAATGGATTGAATAACATTATCAAGGAAGCAACAATTTCTTGTAGGCTGGTTTATTTTCTTAATTTTGATAAGTTCGGTTATAATTTTTGTTGAATATATATTTTTATTTGTTATATTTTGTTCTTATTGTGTTATTTGGGTTGCTTAAGTTTGACTCGTTTACTACTGTAGGCTATGGAGGCTGGCAATGCTGATTGGGATACTCTTTTTGAGCCTTATCCCTTCTTCGAAGCATATAAGAACTTTCTACAGACAGACATTACAGCAGAGAATGCAGATGACTTTAGACAATGGAAAGGCTGGGTTGAGTCTCGTCTCCGCCAGTTGACATTGAAGGTATGACACTATCATTTTAATTCTTTCTTCCCTTTCTTTATTTTCTTTTTTGAACAGAGAGAAAAAGAGAAAAAAATGAATATTTTCTGTTCTTATTTCATACATAAACTAATTTTGTTGCACTTTAAACTTCTAGATTGAGAGGCACACTTACGGTGTGCTTCAGTGTCATCCATATCCTGGTGAATTTTCGGACAAATCTAGGTCTTTTCACTGCTGTTACTTTATGGGTCTGCAACGTAAGCAAGGAGTTCCAGTGAATGAAGGTGAACAATTCGATATGAGGGTAACTGTTGAAGAATTTAAGCATACTGTCAACACGTACACTCTATGGAAACCTGGAATGGATATCCATGTGTCCCATGTGAAGCGCCGTAACATACCTAACTTCATTTTTCCTGGTGGTGTTCGGCCTTCCTGCCCGTCTAAAGTAACTAGGGATAATAAACGAAGTTCCAAATTGAGGGTTTCTTCTAGCCATGGTCAAGCAGAGAAGTCTCTAGAAGGTAAAACCGTATTTGGAGAAGTTGATGTGAGGAAGAGAAAGCGATCAGAGGACAACGTGGATAATAACTCGAGGAATTCCAAGGCCTTTGTACGTGTACCTCCCCCCAGCAGGGAAGTTCACGAATTAGTGACAGACAATGAATTAGTGACAGACAACCAACAAATGAACCCTATACTTCCGGTGGCTGATACATCTAATTCTAGAGAAGAAGAAAAGGTAGCTATTGAGAAGAGTATGTCTGGTCGGTATGATGAAGAAGCTGATGAGCTTGAAGATGATATTGAGTATAGAAATCATGTCAAAGATTATGATGGTAACATGAAAAGTAGCAAATTATACTCTTCAAACTCAAAGTCTGCAGTGGCAGAAGAGCCAGTTCTTCCTAAGGAAACCACATGTTCATTTCTTTTATATTCTAACTGCGTCTTGGAGGAGCTTGAGGTTAGCCTCCTATCATGGCTTAAATTTGGAAGATTCTTATTATCATCAGATTCTTCAATAAAATGTTATTTAGCAACTGTAAAGCGTAGATATGCACTTTTCGTAAATTGCTTGCTATTGTCTGTGCCGAAGTTGCTCAAAACTGAGTTAAATTTGTTGGACTTATTTTCAATATCAATCTCTCTTTGCATGTGCATGTACAATGTCTGCACAATGTCTGGTTGTTGGTGGTTTTTTTGTTAAGTATATTTTAGATAAAATTTGGTTGACATAATTTTCTTCAATCATATGTGGAACAAATATGATAAGAAATTAGCAATTTGTTAATATACAAACATTTAATGAGGTTATATGGAGTCCATATAGATTACATGATAATATGTTGCATGAAGCTGACAAATTCTTTTATGAAATTTTGGATAAGCAGTTCTGATTATTTTCTTTCTCCCATTTTTGTTTTCTTTTCATCTTTGGCAAAGGCTCCTGAGCTGACAGCACCATTGTTAAGTGGAACTCCTGCACTTGTTCCACAGCAGAAGCCTCCTATCAGGTAGACAATTGTTGAACATTGTACTGTCATGGTTTTCATATTTTTATACTGCAAGTTATTTTGGAATTTTGGTTGAGCCGTGTTAATTTGGTTGGTTCACTTCTTATTTTCAGGCTGATCTTCACCTCCTTAGGGAAAGCTGCTAACAAAATTTCTTAGCCACTTCAAAGCTTAAGCTGTACCCGGGAGATATATAGGCCTATAAAATGTCACTTCTATTTCATTAATTCTTTTTGTAATAACTTGAAGCAATCAATTTTGATGGCCTATGTGAAGTTTATTTCCTAGTTTATACTGCCAAACATGCTAATATTCTGTTAGCATAAAATTAATGAAAATGTTTCTTGCACATCAACTGAACCATTTATAGTTAAATTTATGATTGGTCTCTTCTAAATTAATGGTCTCTTTTAAATTCATGATTTATTAATTAAATATTTTTGTAAATGGTTAATTAAATATTTCCTTCTTGTCTCAAAAGAGGTGGTTAAAGTATAAGTAGTTAAATTGTTTAATTAATTTGACAATACAAAACATGCAAACAAAGGAATTCAAATTTGGATCCTATAATATACATATCCTTTTATTTCTCTGTCACTGTGCATGATAGATCTAATAAACAAAAGCCATGTGACATGTCATATGGTATGACCTCCATTTTTTAACTACAAGCTAACCTTGTTGAAATTATGCTCGGGTGGGTTTTTTTAAAGTGATCCTGGATTATTTTCTCATGGTGGTCATTTTTCCATTTTTGGAAAAATATGCTTCCCATTTTGCCCTTCACTTTTTTGAAAATTCCCTCCCACTCCCTTGTCCTTTGCTATTATTGGAAAGGGACTATGTGTTCTAGGCCCACTAAAACAAAGCTCGTTCAGGATATTCTACTCTTCCTCTCGATTTGCGGGCCCACATACATCATTTAGTTTGTAGTTCTTGGTTACAACTTCTTAAACCTCGAGATCTTAACAGTAACTCTGTATGTGGTATCCATTTCCAAATAACACAGAAATTAGAGTATTTGTCTTGAATGTGACCCCTAAACTTCATTTCACTTCATGCCTTGTTATTTTGGATATGAATGACATATTTTGAATCCCTCTTGATCACAAATTCGGAACTTTTTTATTATTAATGTGGGATACAATAATTGGATTGGAGTTACAGTGTCAATATATATATATATAATTTGATTGGCCTCAATATTAATCACTTTGTCAATGTACTGGGGCCATGCGAAATTAAACTAGTAGAATCCTGTACCATTGGTAATTTTCATGGTCATGACAATGAGGATGGATGATAGCCAAAAAAAAAATAAAAAATAAAAAATCTGCAATCAATGAGAAATTCAGCAGTCAGCACAAAGCCAATTACTTTCTCACTAATATTCTAATAAAGTAATTACATACTTATTTACCAAAAAAAAAGAAGTAATATCATACTTCATTCTAGACTCATCATGATTTTAAGATTATCAAAAAAATGTTACTGTAAAATTAAGTGGTTAAAACTATTAGTTTGCGTGGGATTTGTTTGTGAAAATCAAGTTGTATTCCAATCAGATACCTTCTTCATCACCACAGCTTACCATTCCTTAGCACATTGACTTCCTCTGTGCTTGTTTTGAAACTTTGGGTTTTGACCTAAGAAATGCAAATTTTAAAAAAAAATCACTTATTTAATTTGTGGACCAAACGTTTTACCGAACTAACTAATGCAGGAATATGCGTTTCAGGTGGCTACGCGTTTAGTCACGCACTTGACACATGTCCGTTTATGACAAATCTGAACATGTCTGTACCAACATGCACGTTTAGTCATGCATGTGTCAGGTGCGTGATTAGATGCATAGTCACCTGAAACGCGCATTTCTGCATTAATCTGGTAAAACATTTAGTCAATGAATTAAATAGGTGAATTTTTTTGAAATTCACATTTCTTTAGTCAAATACCCTGAAACTTGATCCAGAATCAATTTATTTGCCTAACTAGAATATGGTTGCTTTTATAATGGCCTATCAAGTTCAGAGGCGGACCCAAGTTAGAGAGGAGGGGGCAAGTGCCCCCCTTAAATTTTGACATGAAATTACAAAAATGCCCTTCACTTAAAATTAAATTTTTTTCTATTTTATTTTTTTGCTTTGCTCCTCCATCAGTATCCTGACCACCTCCATTAGACAAAATCAAAAAAACCTAAGCACTAATTTGGAGGCACCGGTTACATTGGAAAGTTCATCGTTGAAGCGAGCGTCAAGGCTAGCCATCCTTAAAACTTTCGAGCACAGCTAGGGTCGAAGATGTCCGTTCAGGTTCAGCCGTTGAGAGGTAATTCTCTTTCCTCTCGAGCACAGCTATTTTCAATTTCATGCATTGTAAGTGGTTGATTTGATTTGATTGTTATCATACTAGAGTGGAAAGAAATGAAACTTCATTGATTCAGTTGCCTTATCCTTGTTCGACTAATACATTCAATTGGAAATTAATCCGATTCTTGTGCAAAATTCCAATTTTTTTTCCGGTTGAAATGAAATTAACTTTTGGTTGCCTTAAAACTTTCATTTTTTAAGGCAATTAATACATTCATTTCTTCGGTTGCCTTACATTCATTTTTCTCGATTGCCTTGAAAATGTCGGTTGCCTTATCCTTGTAGAATGAATCCTAGGACCAGTTAGTGCCCACCCTTCATCAAATTCCTGAATCTGTCACTGATCAAGTTGATGACTGAAATTTGCCAAACCAGAATATTGCATAAAATTTTCAAAGCGTATCTCTAATACGAAAACACGACGTAAATGAATTACAACAAATTACTATTAACAATACTTGGAAATGTTATTAAACCCGACCCGGGCATCGACCCGATCAGGGTACTGGATTATTGGGTCATTTGTCGGACCGGAGGGTCACTGGTCGGACTGGTTGACCCGGATATATATAGATATATTAGAAAAATATAGATATGAACATATAAATCTAATTATTTTTTTCATATCTAAAATGAATTAAACAAGGTATACTAAATAAACTCAAAAACATGAAGTATAAATAAATAAAATTACACGCAACTATTATGTCAATTTAAATTGCAACTCATAATCCCCATAAACATACCTCTCAATGACATTGAACTCATATTTTTCAAATTCAACTACATTAAAATAACATATGTCACATTCTCTTAATTATTATTTTGTAAATTGCTTCAGTATTGGAAACTGAAATTTGAGGTCATTATAGAAGAGTATATTAACAAATAAAATTATAAAAAAAATTTACAATGACTTCTACATTTTTTTCTAAAAAGACGAAATAATTTTGATTTTTTTTTAAAAAAAAATGCATGACCCGACTGGGTCAAAGGGTCACCGGTTTTGACCGGGTCGATCTATGATCGGTCCAATATTTGACCCGAACCGGTCCAATATCTGGGTCACCGGGTTCCGTGTCGACTCGGTTCGGTCGGGCCGGGTTTTACAACAATGATACTTGGTTCGTTTTGCACTCACATAATTTCTGGTCAATAACAACAATGGTGTTTTAAAGAATGATTATTTTCAGGGTTTTCATTTTCTCCTTTAACATAACACAACAAACTTTTCTATACACAACATTTTGTGGGGCCTACACATTTAAAAAAAAATATGACATGCAAAACGAATCTCTATAACATTACACAATCACTTTTCCTACAATATAATAAACATAAAACCCTTATTTTCAGTACTACTTCCTCCACACACGAAATATGTGTGTGAGATGCTTCCACGTGTCCAAGGGTCAAGCATATATCAAATTTCATGTTAAATTTTCACATCATCTCATGGGCAATTTGTTTTTTTCCTCTATCTTTATAAATAGAGATTGATATTTGTCTTTTTAAAGTACATATATAGAATTATGTTATTTTAAATGAGAAAAATAGATATATAATAAAATTATAGAGAGAGAAAATAAGAGCTCTATTAATTTAAATTTTAAATAAGAAATATTAATTTTAACTATAATAATTATCTATTCAAAGACCACATATTTTTTCGATAAGAACAGAGATGTATAAAAACAGAGATTTTTTCGATAATAGTATCCATTTTTATTATCTGGGAGCAGATTTGTTCCCTTCCCTCCATAGAACACGTGGACCTTACTATATTTCAAGCCAACATTTTATCAGCCCAATACGGATTGCGGGTTGGCCTATTTTGGGTTATATATATATATATATATATATATATATATATATATATATATATATATATATATATATATATATATAGCGAATAACATCTATCCTTTTAAAGGATATAAATTTATATCCTTTTAGATCATAACCGTTGATTTTCGTCCATCAACGGTTATAATTTATTTGATCAAAATTATTAATTAATTAATATTAAATTTGACCCAATAGATTATAACCGTTGATGGACGGAAATCAACGGTTATGATCTAAAAGGGTATAAACTTATATCCTTTGAAATGATAGATGTTTTTCCCACATATATATATATAAGTGAGATTCTTTGACACTGGTGTCAAATTTCAATTTCGACACCTCATCTGAGAGCCGTTAGATAAAAAAAATCAACGACTCTGATTTGTGAGCATTTAATATCATTGATCTTTTTTGATCTAACGGCTCTCAAGTGAGGTGTCAAACTTCAAATTTGACACCGGTGTCAAAGGATCTCTCTATATATATATATATATATATATATATATATATATATATATATATATATATAAGTATGATCCTTTGACATCGGTTTCAAATTTGAAGTTTGACTCCTCATCTGAGAGCCGTTAGATCACAAAAGATCAATGGCTCTGATTTGTAAGCATGTGACACCGGCGTCAAAATTCAAATTTGACACCTCATCTGAGAGCCGTTAGATCAAAAAAGATCAATGGTATCACATGCTTACAATCAGAGTCGTTGATTTTTTTTATCTAACAACTCTAAGATGAGGTGTCAAAAGATCCTACCTCATATATATTTATATATACATACACTACGAGAAAAGCGTTCGTTAGGTACATGTGATTTGCCACATTTAATGAAATCATCATAAAATTACAAAATTACCCTTAACTTATTCATTGTATTTAACGTCCCAAATTACCTTTAAAAAAAAACGCTCTCTGATCTGAGTTTGTCGTAAGTAAAACCAAAAACACAAAATTTTTTCTCCATTCTTCAATTTAATTGAGGAGTTTTCATTTCTTAATTTATTTCATCTTTCTTCGGATCTCCATTCCCAGCAATGACAGCTTCAAAGTTTTTTTTTCCTCTTTTATTCTAGCTTAACATTTTTTCACATTCGTCTTTAAAACTTGTCCAATGGAGGATCAATAAACCCTAGACACTTCTCTGTAGGTGGATATGTAATCATTTTTATCTCGCTTTCTCTTGCATCACGGGGGCTTTCTCCCTGTCTCTCAATTTTTTCATATTCAAACATTGAGAACAGATTCATTCAATTTTTGTTTTTACTTTGGTGTGGTGTGCTAGAGCAGAGGATTGTTCCGCTGCAGCGGCCGCAGGTTGCAGAGCTCGCAGCTTCGAGGAGTTACTTTCTATCGAAGAACGAGAAGATGATAATCACATATTTGGTTAGCAATGATGTTTATGTGTAGTTTAGTTCTCTCGTTTTGAGCTTGATATGCTAGTGTAACAGTTTCTGAATCCACTAACTTGTTTTCTCTTGCATCGTCTTGCTGAGATATTTGCATGTTTTTCTTATGAACTTTATTTTTTTCAAGTCAATTTTAAAGGTCCTTTCTGGTTTCATTTTAAATCAGCATTTACTTCTCCTTTATTTGATAGTTTTTGATAGTTTTAATACTTTTGGTGAATGAGATGATTGTCATTTGATTCTAGAGAGATGTCCATATACATCTATACAAACTAAATTCTATTTTTTCTTTGCTGGCATCTTTTATATCAAGCATAATTTGGGTTACTTTATTTTATTTTATTTGCAATTCAGTTATTATTGTAAGATTACAATGAACCTCAGTTACATTACACCCAATATTAAGGAGGAAAAGAGCCTCATCAGGTAATAAATGCTACCGATTCTTTTTCTCTATCTCAATTATTTGAGTACAAAGCATATAACAGTTAACTATTTTCTTGTTGTAAAAAACGTGGCATATTTATCATTTCGAGATGGTACCCAATTACCAGAGTGGGACGTGGTTGAAGACACCTAAGGGTTAGTCAATATTTTGTTTTTGTTTTGATGTAGGCACTTGGTTATAACTAGTAGCTGGTTGTTTGAAGCTAAACACTATTAGTCTGAGTCTATTCTAATATTTTCTGACAGTCACTGGATGAGAGGCAGAGTTTGAGTGTGTGGTGATTTCTTGGAGCTATTTATGGGTATGATTGCACCTCCGAAATAGCAATTTTTCGTTTTTCTTTATGAAGGCAGTGGTTCGTGGGATTGGTTTCTCTCAAGATACTTAATTATTGCCAAGGTTGCAATATCACTATGACATTAATTATATGCCTTGCAGTCATGGCTGATACCTTATCTCTTTTGATGCACAAAAGGATATACCCTCACTTCAGTTCTATATGTTCTGGGACAACAACGTACTTGTTGCTTAGGGATATATTTCATTTTCTTTTAACTTTGATCATCCCCCACATAAGTGAATTATTGAGAAAAAATTGTGGGTGATATGTCTCCATATCACTTCAAAGTTAGACAGATGATTCAGTGCCTTTGTTGAGGTGTGTCAAATAATTCAATTCCCATTTGTGATAAGAATGTGTGTATAATGAAATGATCTTAGATTTAATAGCTGGTGGTGGAACTACAGGTTTAAGCATGTGCATCAATGGTAACAGAGGAGCAGCCTCATGTTATGTTAGTACCAACTATTCAGAGTTGAGGCCCTGGATGACATGTACTACCTATACACAGGTTCAGTAACATGTCTTGTTTTTCTTCTTATTAAATTTACTGATGAACTTTTCGGTTATAGTATTTGCCTAAATTATGAAGTATTCGTTCTATTGTTCACAGTATCTTTACTACTTCGGCCATTGTTTAACATTGCTCGGCTCAGATTTTAATTTGTATTATTGTCCTACTTGCGAAGTTTCAAGTTATTGATTAAAACTCTTAGATGTTTCAAGTTACTTTCAAGTAATAAGTAATGCATTTTGTATGTTAGTTACTAATCCGTTATGCTTCTAACAAGTAAATCTGACAGTTTATGTTCTCCTGTATAGGTGTTTGGGCATTTCTTCCCAAAATCCAGCTACCATGAAAGGCTGGGTTTCTTCCTAGGGATTACTAATTTTATCACTCGGTTAACAGGTATAAGTGAAGGACAGGACAACCTATGCTCTCATAGTTATGTTTTAGTAACTTTTTTAACTACCAAAGAAGATTTATAGTTTAAAGTTGGTCTTAGCTGTTATTTGGTGATCCGCAGACTATGGACATAAAGATCAACAAGGTAAAGAAAATGATTTGCTGAAAAATCGTAAGGGCTCCATTTATTCTTGAAAAATTATTTTGTCTTAAATTTATATTATTTAATAATTATCTGGTTTTCTCTTTGCTTGTATACAGAGAGTTCAAGCCGCCCCTGCTCATGGTCTTTGCTCAGGTAGCCTATACCCTCTTATATTTTATCGCTGAAGCTTCCTTCAATCATGGGATGAGTCCTCATGTGTATGTAACCTCTCGGCATGTTGTGGTTGGAATTGTGATGTTCCCTTTTGCATAATTTCTGGAGAGGTACATATATATTTCTGTTCAAATGCATTCGAGTTCAATGCAACTTCAATCAGTTTATTTCAAGCTAACAATCAAATTCGGCTTGATCACATAACATTTATTATAGCACCATAACAACCATTAACCATTAAAACCTAAAAGGTTCTTTTTTGGGCCAAGTTAGGCCGTGGGCGTAAATTAAGGTGCTTAGAGTATATGTATATATAATCCACAAGGTCCATTTTAGTAATTATGTTTAAGTGCCACTATGAAAGGTAGATTATAATACAATAGAAAGGAGACTAAAAGAGAACCCCCAAATTTCCATCACCAAGGTGTCTGCAAATTAGACTTAGAGCTAACCCCATCTTTTATTCTAATAAATGATTCTAAGATGCCATTATCTAATAGATGGAATATAATAGAACAAAAAAAGACTAAGAAAAGAATGGAATGCTACGGCCTAGGTGTCCACACATTAGAATTGGACTCAAGAATACCTTTCTTCAACTAAGCATGCAAGTGCTAATGTGTCACCATCCAAGATAGAGGATATCACGTAGCAAGAGAAAGCGGAATGGGAATTCAGAATTTTTTTTATTAGACAGGAATTCAGAGTTTTGTTTCTTAGGTGTCAAAGTAGAACCAACATGACTAGGTGTTAAAGTGAGAACCAACATGACTTAGGTGTCAAAGTGGGAACCAACATAAAGTGAGAACCAACATGACTTAGGTGTCAAAGTGGGAACCAACATACCTTAGATGTCTACAAACTAGACTTATTTGCTTATTTCAATTTGATTTGATCCATCTATTATATATATTTTTCAGTCCAACACAATAGCTTTTGAACAGATAAAATTCAAGTTCAAAATTCCTACATTTGTGCTAATACATCGTCTATGTAACACTTATTGCATGCATGGTGTATCAATACTTTAACCGGGTCTTCTTTTAACAAGGAATTATGTTCTTCTTTTTATTGGTCCCCCCTCTTCCATCTCTCTTAAAAAAAATAGAATGCTACACCATAATTGTATATGTCATCAAAACTATTTAGCGTTATTATTGCATATCACTTAAATGAAGCTAGTGGACAATTTTGTTCTACTGTCTTATTGCTTTATGTGATTAGAATTTCTTTTAGTTGCATTATTTCTATCTTCTGGTTACTGAAAGCATAGATCTGTACACCATAAATCTTAAGAATTATTAAGATTCGCAACTACAAACCAGGTAGGGAAATATTAGGAATTATTGTATTAGCAACAAATAAACTTACATGTTCTCTGTTGGTGATGATAAACAACTTAAGAGCTGGGAACTTGAACAGAATAAGGTCAAATCCCCATTTCAATATTTATTTTTTGGGCTGTATATTTCAGCAATTAATAAATCTCTTATCAATAAAAGGCTACTAAAACACATGTTATTGTATTTGGGTTATTAGGTCTTATCATGATCATCAGAGTACTTATTGCTTGGCTCTTCATTCCACATTTGACATTTTACTAACAGGAAGATGTGATTCAGTCTTCCAGGTAAGTAACTCTTTATTCACGGAGTTTGACTATAATGTATTTTTTTTTATACTGCACCTTTTTTCTTCATCTGATTTCGTGATATCTATAGCACAATTTGTGAAATAAATTGGTCAATGTGAAGCTGAATGAAAGAAACCAATTTAGTTTGAAAACAGTTACATCACATGTCAATTCACATTTTTCTTCCCACTAATTAGCTAATATGAGACAAAGTTTACGAAAAGGATTCCCCACACCAACAATTGAAAACAATTAACACCTTAGATTAGGTGAGCCTTTGTACAAAAGTTTCATCCTTGTGACTAAAATGCTCGTCGTGTGGCATTAGCTAATTGATAAAATTAACTTGGCTAGTAATTGAAAGTTGCTACTGTAATGAGGCTTGATTTAAGCAAGTAATTGAAAGTTGCATATATGGTTTAAGCAAGTAATTGATGTTGAAAATGAGTGTAGGTGATGGATCTAAGATTGTGATGCACTCGGTGGTGATTGATTTATCGCTGGGAGCTTTTGAGAACCCATGCATGATTAGGCTCTCATTGCTGCACTTTGCTTCCACCAACGCTTTGAGGGAATGGGCTTGCGGGTTGCATACTTCAGGTAATTCATGTCTTCGTTTTATTATCCCATAGTTCATGTGTTAATGTTATATAAATGAGTGAGTCTTGCTAACAATCTAATTGGTATGATTTTAAAACAGTTTGAATATAGATTCAAGCTGAAAGCCATTAGGATTTCTTCTTCTCTGCCAAAACCCCATTTGGAATCGCAGCTTTGCGGATCGGTTCAGATGTGTATAGTGATAAGATCGGTTCAGATGTGTATAGTGACATCAATCCAACTTCTCTTATTGTAAAGGGGATTCTAAATGTTGTATCTATAGGGCTTTTGAATTAGTGGTTGGTTACAATAAATTCTTTAATCTTCCACCTGCTAATGGCACATGCTTTAACAGTAAAGTCCAACTTGCAATAAGGTCATTGCATATTTAGTTGCTTATTTGATCCACATTTTTATTGTTGAATTTTTAATTTGAATTGATGGAAAGTTTGTTTAGTTGTACATGTTCATTGACATTGTAAGGCCAAAATTCACACATCTCTAATCATGTATTAGCACCCTAGTTATTTAATTTGGTTTCTGAATCCTTACTTTTGGGTGCACTGCATAGTTTCTCTAATCGCGGCAGCTATTTTTTTTTTTAAAATATCATTATATTAGCCACGGTTGAAATGTGCCTAAATGTAACTAATTTCGTAGCTAAATTAATACTACCACACTCAAATAAAATGTGGCTAAACCCAAATGCCACGCCTCATATAGCCACATTCATAAGGAGCGTGGTTGATTTAATTAGCCACATTTTTTATGTGATTTAGCCACTATTTTAAACGTGGCTAAACAACGATTTTTTTGTAGTGATAGAGGTAGATTATTCCTGCCAACTACTTTCTTTATTGAGAAAAATATTTATCCTTTTAAATGACACAACTTATATCTTTTTACTCTCACAAAGAGGTGAGACCCACACCTTTATTCTTTTTGTCAACACTCTCTTCTTTTATCTATCTCTTTCTCTTTCTTAAAATGACATAACTTTACATCCTTTAAAATACACACTTTACCCTTCTTTATTATTAGATCAAAATCAAATTAAATCAAACTAATGATTATAAAATAATATCAGATGAGAGCCGTTGATTTGATTTTGACCCAATAATAAAAAAAATGATGGTAAAAAGTTGAAAGAAAAAATAAGTTATAAATATAACCTCACCTATTTAAAAATTACAATAATTAAATATTTTAAAAATATAGATTATGTTAGTCAATCATGTGCATGTTTTGAGTCATTCAAATGTGGTTATTTTGACATTTCTAATCAATAAAGCTTCTATCTTATCGATCGTAGTTTCAGCAATCAATTAAAAAAGAAATAAAAAGAAAAACACATTCACAGTGCTCATTTTCAATGAGGGTTTGTGGGTTCTTGGCTTCTTGCATCCATAACCGACATTTCATCTATGAGATGCAACCAAAATTGTTCAAGCAAAATTTTAGTGATGTATTGTATTGTTTTTGACTAATAAAACAAAAAGTTGGGATGAAAAATAAAATAAAGGACTAAGTACTGGGCACGTGTTTTTTCCGTTTGATTTAACCAAACTAGTTTTCAGTTAGGTTGTTTGGTTCAAGGTTTCTCAAAACTTGCCCATGCAAATCAACTTAGCAATAGCTGAAATCTTTGTTTGGTAGAGAGTTTCATAAAATTTTCCCACCTATTCTATTTGCATAGCATTTCAGATTTTGTCATAGAAAGTGAGCACCAATCACTGTTAGGAAAGACATCTTGGACATGGTTTTTTTTTTTGGTTAGCTGGATAAATGGAAAAGGGAACCCAAAGTAGACGAAAATATCCTCTGAGATGCCACCGTTGCAACTGATAGAGGGAATTACTCATCTTACAGCGGCTCCCAGATGCCACATTCTTGCAAGAAAGATCCCATCATAGTTGATCTCACTCCAGATGTCACAGAAAATAGGACAAAACATTGCTGTAATGGTTGCCTCCTCTCTGTATGGGCTATTGATCCTTTGAAGTCATTCTCTTTATTTGAACTTGAAGTTCGCACCTCGGGGGAAAGTCATAAACATGAACGTTGGTAGAACAAGAGAACCCATCCACAGAGTAACTAAAATTTTAATCAACAGATACATTTTCCCTTTTTCGTAATTTATACTCATTATCCCTTCTATATTTTACCTACAACCAAACATAAATTTCATAAAAATTACCTAATTTCCCCAATAAAATTTTTCCCAACCAAACAACTTTTTTTACATTTTCCTACCTATCTCACTTTCCAACCATTTCCCTATCAATTACATTTCCTCAGTATTCAAAAAAAATTTCCTCAATCAAACGCCCCCTTAAGTTCAAGTGGTAATGACTAATGAGGTCTAGAGTTACCAAAAAAATTTAAGGAATTATTATTATTATTATTTTTGGATACAATATTATTTATAATGATTTCATACGGACTACTTAGCATTAGACCAATTCTAATGACTTTAAGAGATTATTTTTGAAGGTATCCAAAAAAAAAAGAGATTATTTTTGAAACATTTATATTAGAAGAATGTAAAGAGTTTTTTTTTCCTTAATGATATTTATTAAACTAAAGTTATATAAATATAGAGAGAGACCCACTAAGGTTATAAATATTGTCATTTTTCACCTCCTCCCTTTCAATGCACTTGTTCCATTTCACTCTATCCTGAATATGAGAGGCCATGACAAGTTTCTTGAAAAGGGTATTTTTCATTTTCAGATATGCTATGACTTTGAAGACAGCAGAGACAAATAAAAATTTAATACCTGAGACATAGGCGTAAGACATGCTTCTACATGATGTCCCAACTTCCGACCTCTGAGATTCATCAGAATGCAGCACATGAACTAGGTAGCTAGCTACATTGAATTAATATATAAAGAGCTTTTTATTAATTCCAATTTTTTTTTTTGGCAGGCATGTCAATTTGGTAAGTGATATATATAATTTCTCCGGGTGGGTCCACAGCCAGTTCCTCACCGTTCATTTCAGTCCTGCAGGCGAGGAGGGCCTTGAGAGCAGGGGCTTTTGGCTATGTCATGTTGGGAGGTTTGGTGAGTGGGACACATGAGGATCTCACTGGCATTCCTGTGGTGAAGGAATTCCTCGAGGTGTTTCCCGAGGAGATTCCTGAGTTTCCACCACAGAGGGAGATAGAGTTCTCCATCGATTTATTGCCTGGTGTGGGGCCTATATCGTTGGCTCCATACCGGATGTTGCCACCAGAGTTGGCGGAGCTGAAGAAGCATATTGAAGAGCTTTCAGCAAAAGATTTTATTCGGCCGAGTGTGTCTCCCTGGGGAGCACCGGTCATTTTTGTGAAAAAGAAAGATGGGACCATGCGGTTGTGCACCGACTACAGACAGTTAAACAAGGTGACAATCAAGAACAAGTACCCTCTTCCACGCATTGATGATTTGCTGGATCAGCTCAGGGGTGCTTGCGTGTATTCCAAGATTGATCTCCGGTCCGGTTACCATCAGATACGGGTAAAGCCGGAGGATGTCCCAAAGACAGCGTTTCGCTCGAGGTACGGGCACTATGAGTACTTGGTGATTCCGTTTGGACTCACCAATGCACCCGCAGTGTTCATGGACTACATGAACAGGATCTTCCAGCCGTACCTGGATCGGTTTGTGATCGTCTTCATTGACGACATCTTGATTTACTCCAAGACGGAGGAGGAGCATACTGAGCACTTGAAGATTGTTTTGCAAGTGCTAAAAGAGAAAAAGCTATATGCTAAGCCGTCGAAATGCGAGTTTTGGCTCAAGGCGGTGAAATTTCTGGGTCATGTAATTTCAGCTAATGGAGTTGCAGTTGATCCTAACAAGATTGAGGCCGTAATGGACTGGGAGAGGCCCAAGACGGTTACAGAAGTGAGAAGCTTCTTGGGTTTGACAGGCTACTACAGGAGATTCATAGAAGGATTCTCCAAGATGGTGCTACCGATGACTCGCCTTACCCGAAAGGAGACTCCATTCGTGTGGACACATGAGTGTGAGGAGTGTTTCCAGGAGTTGAAAGAGAGACTGACTACTGCTCCTGTGTTAGTCCTTCCTGATCCTGCGGAGCAATTTGAGTTATACTGCGATGCATCTAGTAAAGGGTTAGGCTGTGTGTTGATGCAGAAAGGGAAAGCGGTTGCTTACGCTTCAAGACAGTTGAAACCTCATGAGGAGAACTACCCGACTCACGACTTGGAGTTGGCAGCCATCGTTTTTGCTTTCAAGATTTGGAGGCATTACCTGTTTGGCATGAAGTTTGCGGTATTCAGTGATCACAAGAGCCTGAAGTATCTGTTCGACCAGAAGGAGTTGAACATGAGACAGCGAAGATGGATGGAGTTCTTGAAGGACTACGACTTTGAGTTGAGGTATCACCCTGGCAAGGCCAATGTGGTAGCCGATGCTTTGAGTCGGAAATCCGTGAGCTTATCCAGCTTGATGATGAGCGACTACGAGGTGATCGAGAAGTTCAGAGACTTGAGAGTGAACTCCTTGTTTGGGGGCGCACTGCTCGAAATGGAAACAGCAGAAGTGATCAATGAGCTGATGGAAAAGATTAAAGAGGCGCAAGTGCAAAGAGAGTGCCTTGATTATGTAAAGAACCAGGACGGTGTGTCTTGGAACGAGGACGGATTGCTGCTGTTCCAGAAGAGGATTGTTATTCCTCGAGGGCCACTGACCGAAGAGGTTATGACAGAGGCTCATAAGGGCCGGTTCACTATCCACCCTGGTGCTACGAAAATGTATCAGGACTTAAAAAGGAATTTTTGGTGGCCGGGCATGAAGAAGGACATAGCGGTCTACGTGTCCAAGTGTTTGATATGTCAGAAAGTGAAGATCGAGCACCAGAAACCGTCTGGTAAACTTCAACCTCTTGAGATTCCACAGTGGAAGTGGGAGAGTATTTCCATGGACTTCGTGGTGGGATTGCCTAAGACTCAGGCTGGCTGTGACTCTATCTGGGTCATTGTGGACAGATTGACCAAGTCTGCCCATTTTCTTCCAGTGAAGGTGAGCTTCACTACAGAGCAGTTGGCCAAGCTATATGTCCGCGAGATTGTGAGGCTTCACGGGGTGCCCGAGAGTATCATCAGTGATAGGGACCCGAAGTTCACTTCTCGGTTCTGGGAGGCGCTGCAGGAGGCTTTTGGTACGCAGTTGAGATTGAGTACCGCCTATCACCCTCAGACTGACGGACAGACTGAGAGGACCATCCAGACATTGGAGGACATGCTGAGAGCTTGCACATTGGAGCAGGGTTCTGCATGGGATAGGTACCTTCCGTTGGTGGAATTCTCGTACAACAACAGTTTTCATGCTAGTCTGGGCATGGCACCCTACGAGGCACTGTACGGTAGGAGGTGTCGGACTCCTACGTGCTGGTCTGAGGTTGGAGATAAAGAGCTGTTTGGCTTGGACTTTGTCCAAGATACTACCCTACAGATCCAGATGATCAGGGAAAAGTTGAAGCAGGCGCAGAATCGCCAGAAAAGCTACTATGATGTCAAGCATCGACCACTGGAGTTCAGTGAGGGTGAGCACGTGTTTGTGAAACTTTCACCTGTCACCGGTGTTGGACGGCCACTTGGAGTGAGGAAGTTGAGCCCGCGATTCATTGGGCCCTACCAGATCCTTGGTAGAGTAGGACCAGTTGCCTATCGACTCGCCTTACCTCCGAACCTAGCCAACATCCACGACGTGTTTCACGTGTCTCAGCTTCGAAAGTACATAGCAGACCCTTCGCACGTGGTACAGCCGGATGATGTGGAGGTTCGGGAGAACCTAAAGACTCCCGTCGGACCACTCAAGATTCTCGATCGAGGCGAGAAACAGCTTAGAAGCAAGATCATTCCGATGGTCAAGGTGCAGTGGACTGGGCGTAGTCCCGAGGAGTGCACGTGGGAGCGAGAGGATGAGCTTTTCCGACAGTATCCCGACTTTCGAGACAGGTATGTTTCTGATTTTGAGGACAAAATCCTTAAAAAGGTGGGGTGAATGTAAGAACCCGCGCCGCTAATTAAGGTAATTAGTAAATTAATTATGATAATTAGGAAATAATTCCATAATTGACCCTAATAATTATTATGAGGCTTTAATAATTACAATTAGTGGGTAAGAATGCTGAAAGTCGCTTTTCTGAAGAAAAGCGAAGATACCGGTTCTGCTACTCGGTATAAATGCGTACCGGAAAAGTATCCCGGAAAATTATAACGAATGCATGATAATTACTAGAATATTATGTAGGACTTGTAAAACAAGTTTCAAGTCAAAATAACGTAATCTGATGCCAGAACTGATACTGGATATGGAAAAGCGCGTACCGGAAAGGTGCTCCGAAAAATAAAATAAAAATATGAAAAATCTTAGAAAAATGTCTAGGTATAGAATCCGAAGTTTGGGATCAAGATTTTTTACTTTGCTATTAAGGCTAATACTGCGCGGTTAGTGGTTTGTGCCTATAAATAGACACTTTAGCACAAAACCCTAGGCTGCATATTGGTCTTACGTGAGTCTTTGGTGGCTGAAGGGAGTGTTCACTGTTTCATTGCTCTCCTTCACCATTTCTTGAGCCTTGGACCAATTCTTCATTGATTCTTCCTCTCTTCTTCTTACAAACACATAGTAGGGTGGGTTGTGAGGGTGTGTGGTGGTGCTTGCTGCACACTCAGCCACTGTTGAGTGTATTCTTGAGGGCTGGTTGTAGTGTTGAGTTGTGTGAGTGGGAGTTGTGTGTGTTTCCTTGGTAGTGGAAGCTCCAAGAAGCAACCTTTGGGTAGAAAGACCAAGTCTTGTGCACCATTTTCGTGCACCTTTGTTGGCCTGAGTTGAGGAACCTTGGGAGAGCTCCAAGAGCACACCTTGCTCTGTTTTGAGCTTTGGTAAGTTATCTCACCATGATCATGAGTTTATGATGCATAAAGTTGATGTCTTGGCCATGTTTAATGAGTAAACAAGAGGGTATAATGTATATGAACCTAAAATGGATTAAAGATGCATGCTTTAACGTGTACATGTGTTAAAAGTTGGATCTTTGGGTTGGATATTCACGAAATGCAGAAACTGCATTCTGTCGTGAGATATCCGGATATTTGTCGAACAGATATCCGGATATCAGTATCCGGATATGGTATCCGGATATTGATATCCGGATATGGGATCTGGGTATCCGGATATGACATATCCGGATATGTCCAGTGTGATATCCGGATATGGCATATCCGGATATGTTCCTCATGATATCCGGATATCCTGGGTTTTCACAGAACAGTAGCCGTGCTGTGTGAACAGTAAGCTATGGTGTGTTTGTGGACCCAAGATTAAGGAAGTTGAACTTCTGTAACTAATGAACTAAGTCAGAATCATATGATTAAGGGCTTATGGCTTTGTTGGAAGCCTTGAGACGTAAAACGTAAAGGAAAGGCGTAGTCTTTAAGTTGTATGCTTGTGATGCATAAATATTGATGTGTTATTGGTCCATATCAGATTGTGATACTGCTGTTTGTGGACTTGTGAGTGGTTGGACTCTTGGCTTGGATAGCTAGCTTGCAAGGTAAGCTTTCGTGTCCTCGGTTTAGCCATTTTGTTGTTCCACCATGTCCCATGGGGATGGGTTTATGCATGCTGTGTTACATGCTTTATTATTTTGGAAATGCTGTTGAGCTATTTATATGCAATGAGCTTTTATGAGATGCATGTGGTGTCCACCTAGACGGTAATCCTGAGTATGTGGTACATACAAGATGGAGAAGCTGTGGGTGAGGTGCAGGTAGTATCCATGTACTCATGTAGGCATAGACGTATTCCTACATTTCTCTGGCCAGTAGATTTGAAAACACACATGGCATGATTAATTGCTGCATCGCATGATTTTGGAACTTATATTGTAAATACTGTTTTTAGAACTTATACTATACATGTAAGTGAGCTTGGGGTGGAGACTCCTTGAGGACCCCTTGTCTTACTGAGATTTCTTGTTAGAGATCTCACCCCACGTTTGGGGACGCTTATTTCAGGATCAGGTAATGTTGAGGGCTCAGGTGGCAGGAGGCCCGAGCTGAGTTGATAGTATGATTTGCTGTTCTGCTGGATTGACTGCTGTTATGTTATGTTTTCCGCTTTATTTATGTTATCATGTTGAGACTGTTTGTGGGCATTGTTGCCTTATTTGGTGAGCATGGGGTTTGTCCATGCCACACGATTGTGTTATTGTCTTTCTAATTATGTTGTAATTAAAGTATCAGGATTTTGACCCAGGCTGCATGTTGTAGTCCTGTGGTTTTAGATACTCACATTATATTTATGTACGAGGTATTCAGTTAGATGTCTTGCAATTTACATACAGGCAGTATTTTTATGAAAATGATTAAGTAATCAAGTTGGTTAAGATAATGACGTCATAATTGAATTAAAGAAAAAGTTATTCCGCATTTTAATTAAGCGTGGCTTAATACGATAGCGTGTTAACAATCCGGGTTATCACGGGCTGTTACAGTCATCACTTCCTCTGTCAACTGTCTAGGTACAACAATACGACCCTGATATAATAGTATACCCTCATCATTGCAGGATACACCACTCTGACCTTTTAGTCGTTTCGCACTTTCATTTTGCAGCTGAGCATCTTTAATCTTGGTCATCATTTCGTTCTCAATTCTTGTAATTTCGATGTCACAAATTCTGCCTGGAAAGACTTCAGACAATTTCATGTCTCTGAACCTCTCAATTACTTCAAAATCTCTCATCATCATGTTTGCCATGCTCACTGACTTTCGGCTCAATGCATCCGCTACAACATTAGCCTTGCCGGGATGATATTTCAATTCGAAATCGTAATCCTTTAAGAATTCAGTCCACCGTCGTTGCCTCATATTCAACTCTTTTTGATCGAATAAGTACTTAAGGCTCTTATGGTCACTAAATATGACAAACTTCATTCCATACAAGAAGTGTCTCCACTGTTTCAATCCAAAAACGATTGCGGCAAGCTCTAAGTCATGAGTCAAATAGTTTTCTTCATGAGGTTTCAGTTGCCTCGAAGCATACGCTACCACTCTCCTATCTTGCATTAGCACACAACCCAATCCCTTTTTAGAAGCATCACTGTACAACTCAAATTCACCTTCCGGATCAGGAAGTACTAACTCTGGAGCAGTCGTCAACTTTTCCTTTATCTTCTGAAATCATTCTTCGCATTCATGCGTCCAAATAAATGGAGTATCCTTCCGGGTCAAACGGGTCAATGGCAAAACCATTTCCGAAAATCCTTTAATAAATCTCCGGTAATAACCAGCCAAACCCAGAAAACTCCTTACTTCAGTCACAGTCTTGGGCCTTTCCCAATCAATAACTGCCTCAATTTTATTAGGATCAACCGCCACCCCATCAGCAGAAATGACGTGACCCAGAAATTGCACTTGAGAAAGCCAAAATTCACATTTAGACGGCTTTGCATACAACTGTTTATCTCTGAGGATTTGCAACACAGTTCTCAAGTGATCCTCATGCTCTTCCTTACTCTTGGAATATATCAGGATATCATCAATAAACACAATCACGAATTGATCCAGAAACGGCTTGAAAATGCGATTCATATAATCCATAAACACCGCCGGAGCATTAGTGAGTCCAAATGGAATTACCTGATACTCATAATGTCCATATCTAGATCGGAAAGCAGTCTTCGGAATATCTTCCTGCTTAATTCGGATCTGATGATAACCTGACCTCAAATCAATTTTCGAAAATACACAAGCACCCCTCAACTGATCAAGCAAATCATCTATGCGAGGGAGAGGATACTTGTTCTTAATAGTTACCTTATTTAACTGACGGTAATCAGTGCACAATCTCATGCTACCGTTCTTCTTCTTAACAAATATCACTGGTGCTCCCCACGGGGACACACTAGGCCTAATAAACTGCTTAGCCGAAAGCTCCTCAATATGCTTATTTAACTCGGCTAATTCCGGTGATGACATCCGATACGGAGCCAGAGAAATGGGTCCCACACCAGGCAATAAATCTATGGTGAACTCAATCTCTCTGTGAGGTGGAAGCTGCGGAATCTCATCCGGAAACACATCCACAAACTCCTTCACCACGGGAATATTGTCAATCTCCTCATGACTTCCACCCACTAAACCCCCCACAAAGACATATCCCAATGCCCCGGCCCTCAAAGCCTTTCTAACCTGCAGCACAGATAGATATGGGGAAGAACTAGTAGTAGAATCATCAGCAGAGAGCACAATTCTTTTTCCACAACAGTCTATCATAGCACAGTTCTTTGATAACCAATCCATTCCCAAGATAACTTGAAGATTGATCATCGGCAAACAAATAAAATCCAGCACATAATCTCGGCCTTCATATTTAAATTCCACATCCTTGCATAATACTGATGTGTAACACTCCTCTCCAGTAGCAGTCACCACTTTCATTGGAGGAGAAATGTCGTACATTTGCAAGTTTAGCCCAAAGGCCATGAAATCAGACATACAGGAGTGTGTAGCTCCTGAGTCAAACAAAACTTCAATATCCATATTATCAATATAAATTATACCTTTCACAAGATTTGGAGCCTTTTCTGATTGCTGACGGTCCATGGTGTATACTCTACCAACCGTCTGTGCCTCGATCATGGGTGGAACAATAGAAACAGGAACAGCCGCAGCTTGAACTGCCATAGTCCTCACTTCATTCTGAGGACACTGTCTTGAGTAATGGTCGGGCCTTCCACATTTATAACAGATAATTTCGCCGGTGGCACACTGGCCTCTATGCTCCCTCCCACATCCTTTACACTTAGGAGGAGGTCCTCTATCAACAAAATTCTTCTGAGTCCCCGGCTTCTTGAATATATCTGCTGGGTTGTTCACACTCAGCTTCTTATCTTTCATCTTTTTATTCTTCCAATAACCCGAGCCCGTTACTTTATTGGCAGTAGGTGCTTGGGCCTCAGAAGGCTTCTTGGTACTGGACACACCATATACCTCTTCTACCTTCCGGCACTGATTCACAAACCGGCTGAACTCTCGGATGTCACAGTTTGACATCTTCCGAGACATCTTCTCATTCAGACCCCACTGAAACTTGGAGGTCATCTCAGCCGATGTGGGTAAAGCTCTCCCATAATTAGCATATTTCACCAATTCGTTGAACTTGGCAAAATATTGGTCAATAGACATTGACCCTTGCTTCAAATCGTTATACTCATTCTGCTTCCTTTCCCTAGCCTCCCTAGGAAAATAGTTATCTAAGAACAGCGTCTCAAACAATCGCCAGGTAATTTCCCGGCCTTCAGCTTCTAGAGGTTGCACAGTATTAGTCCACCAATCCTCCGCTTCCTCTTCCAACACATAAACGGAGTAGACCAATTTCAATGCATCAGGGCACCTCATAACCCTGAAAATCTTCTCCATAGCTTAGAGCCATTTCGCTGCCACCATAGGGTCATATTCTCCTTTAAAAGAATGAGGCTTGTGTTTCCTAAAAGCCATTAATCTTCTTTCCTCGGCTTCGTGTTCATCAACCTGTTCTGCATGGGGTTGACGCACCTCAGTATGATGGCTATGACTACCTGAGTGGTGACTCGCTTCACCCTCATTATTACCCGCTCTGTCTTCTTCATTGTGAGCAGGTGGAGTAGGCGTGGCAGTGAGAGGAGGAGGAGAGGGTTGTCAGTTCTCGGGTCTAGCACCCCTCATCGCCCTCAGCTCATTCATCATTGCGGTCATAACATTCCGCGTGTCCTCATTTGTCTTAAGCAGATTTTCGTTAGCTCGACGACTAACTTCCAACTCCCTGTGCACAGCTGCCAGGGTTTCAACTATAGGATCCGGCTGCCCAACCGTTGCCCCACGACCACCTCGTGGCCTAACCAAAGCAGCCAAAACAGGATCTGGCTGAGCGTTTGCATTCGATGCTTCGGCGTTATTCCGGTTCCTCGTCATGACACTACACAAGTTACACCCAGAAATGAGTTGATCAGGCTCACACTAAGTGATCACAAATGCAATAATCATCAAGAGTACCCAAAATAACTACAAAGCATTAAACAACAAACACATATAACAATAGTCCATAAGTTTCCCTATAAAACTGCTCTGATACCATAAAATGTAACACCCCGTTCTAGAACCGGTTTGTTAACATTGACTTATGATATTAAGCGCAGTTACAATCACATTGGTGCAATTAAATTCCGGTTAAATTTTTCCTTTAAAAGCACGCCGAATTAAAATTACCCAATTGCGTGACCATAACCATAATACACTGCGGAATAAAATACTTAAGCTTAATACCATACTTTCATTTCATTTATTATGGTCTCCATTTGCCCATTATATTATAGGATTTTTCATTAGTTACGCGTGGGTTCAAACCGCGCTCAAATCGGAGCACCGTAGCCCAAGTTATAAGGTTTTTACGAAATGGAATGCTGAATTTCCCAGGACCCCTACGCTTCGAGCGTGGATCCCACGCTTCGAGCGTGGACAGTCAGAAGGTGGGCGCTCCAAGCGTGGATCCCACGCTCCAAGCGTAGACATTCAGGAGCAAGCACCCAAAACAGGGCAGTTTGACCTACTTGTGGTGTTTTAACCATAACTTGAGTTATACTTATCCAAATTACACAATCTTGGTCTCTATGGAAAGCTAAGAAACATATCTACAACTTCCATCAAGACACAAGGGTCCAAATCTATCGTATAGGATACGAAAATTAGGCAAAAAAACAGGGTATCTGTGTTTTAAATTGGTTTTCCAACCTAAAGGTCTTCTTTCACCTAATTTACATCATATAATCCTTTTAATACATGAATTCTAGTCTTCTCTAGATACTCATACACAAGAGAAACATGCATATCATTTCATCATATATGCAAATACCCAATAATTACAACTTTACATCATGTTTACAAGTTTCAATTACAAATCATGGGACTTAGCTACAAAACACTATGATCACTCCTTGGCTCCCATCAACAAAAGAGATACCAAAAGCATGAGCATAGCCTAAGTCCACCCAAATAAATATAGCATGCATAT